>CM061137.1:93763853-93797165 GCA_030789695.1 Scilla litardierei | reverse complement strand
ATCCAGTTATATCAACCTATCATACATTCATTCAACCTGAAAGTGAAGCGTATAGTTTTCATGCAATAAGAAGTGATATAAGAAAAGAAAGCAGTACTCCAGATTTAAGCAATCAATGCGTGAAGCTTGGTGTGTTTTCTATGAAGAGTATACAGTAAAAATCATCAGATTCAGCTAATAAAAGAATTTCATCCATATTCATACATGAAAGTGCGGATTACTATCTAGAATGCATAGCAAGACATATCATATGATATCTGAAATAAAAACTATGGCATGACAAGATAGTATGCATATAGAGATAAGCTAGCACCACGTCATCATCATCACAGAAAATTCATCTCTAGCAAAAAGATGAAATAAATAAGGATAAAAAGGAAATAAAAACCACTGTACAATGCAGCACACTCAAAAAATAGAAAAAACGTGATGCATGATAAAAAGGAAAAAGTGGGTGAAAATATGTGTAAAAACGAAGAAAAGTGAGAAAATAAAAATAAAAGGCGATAAAAATGAAATGTGTGAGAAGTCACTCCCCCAAGCTAAAGTGGACAGTGTCCTCAATGTGCGAAGTGTGGCACACCGAGAGGAAAAAAGTGGGTGGGGAGAGTGAGGATGCATGCATGAAAATAAAAAGAAAATGATATGAAAATGCAGGTGATGCATGCAGAGATCAAAATAGTGCAGATATGAGTGTCCCCAAAAAGTAATCCCTCTCTCCCAAACAGATATAGACAGATAGGACCAAAATGTACGCAAAATAGGGTGTGGATGAGGTGTGCAAAATCAGCAGGCTCACAAAAAATATATCCAGCGTATCGACAGCAAAAATATGGAAGGCATCCAGTGTGTGCCTAAGGGGGTGGGGGTGCACAAGCACCGTCCTGTGGCAGAGGTGGTGGGCGAGGTGGACGATGGGTGGGTGTGGGTGGCGGAGGTAGTCGGGCAATGATCTGGCTCAGGCAAGCCTGAATACCAGGCAGTAAACCGACCTGCCTCTACACGGAGCTGACAGTAGTGGAGAGAGCCCTAAAGTCTCCTCTAAGTCCACTAACTGCCCCCTCTAGAGCACGGAGGTGCTGAACTAGAGTGTCGGGGAGAGGTGGAGAGGAGGGACGAACAGATGAAGCGCGGGGCTGTCTCGCATGGCTACTATAAAGTATGGGTGCGACGGTGGGGTGGTGCGGGGGTGCTGTGCTCGCTAAGTGACGCCCAGCCTCTGGGGGAGGCCGAGACGTGGGAATGGTAAAAGAGGATGGAGCGGCAGCAGAAGTGGAAGTGGTGGAAAATGACGAGGCGGGCAGAGAGGTCAGTGACACAGAAGTAGGGACAGACGTCACTACGCTCTCGAAAAATATAGCGGCGGTGGAGACAGTGAGGTCGACGAATGAGGAAGTCGTGAAATGTGAAGGAAAAGACTCCCCAGGGGTCGAGAACAAAAATGAGGACATGGTCTCTACTACGGAAGTAAAAGAAGGCTCGCCGCACTCAACTATAGTGGGGGGACGCTCGGGGCTGGCAGCAGAAATGGGATCTATCGACATGGGTACAGTGGTGGTGGTGGTGTGGGTGGACTCAGCTAAAGTGCTCCCGACACTAACAGAAGTGTGGACAGATGTGTCAGGAGGTGCAGATGAAGCAAGCACAGGCTGAGGGATCACAGGGTCAAGGGGTGGAAGGAGGGGCTCCTGCTGAGCACCCTCAGGCTCAAGCACGTACGCGGCGGGGATGAGAAGATCCATCGGTGGAATCCACTCCCCACCAGCAAGTCCAATATGTGTCCGAGCAGGGCTCGTGAGAATCATGTAATCAGCGCTATGGGGACCGTGCAGCCACACCCAGTGGTGCTGACCATGAGGACGCAGCATCTTCATCCGGGCCATGACATCTATGAAAAGTGAGGTGGGGCCCGGTGTGTTGAATATTGGACTCCCCGAATTTGGTTTTGGATGATGAGCAAACATAAATAATTCATGAACTAACAATTTGTGAGCGCAGTATTGGAGATCGTCGCAAAAATCACGAGAACATTCAAAGCGACATCTCAAGACTTCTCAAAGCACGTATTCATTGCCTAAAGCTTCGTTGAAGCTCTTGGACCGTTTTGGAAGTCATGAAGAATTAATCGAAGCTTTCGAAGACCGTTCTTTAAGGTTTTATTTATAGTCTTTTAGCTTCGATCTATAGAATTTAAGCCTTGAGTATATCTTACGATTCTAACTTCATAACGCTCATATCGTAGCTCTAGGATCTTAGTACAAGTTCATTCTAACTTCCTCGAAGCGTCGCGCTTCGATTCGGACTTGTTTGTGCATGTTAGTTGGTACAAGAAGAAGTACTGACCGACTAGATGGTGATCTAGTCGGTCAGCAACTCTTCTTGGACCGACTAGTTTGCTTCCTTAATTTCTTGCACCTTACTGTTTACAGTTAGTCGGTCTACGTTGACTCACCGACCGACTAGTTTGTGAACTAGTCGGTCAGTGATGCTTCTTTGACCGACTAGTTGTGACTTACTGTTCATACTAAATTTCTCCTAAGCTACTGTTTATCGTTAGTCGGTCTAAGAACGTTTGGTGACCGACTAGTTGACAGTCTAGTCGGTCAACTTTTGTTCTTGGACCGACTAAGTCAATTTGTATTCAGACTATTTCATTATACCTCTTAGTCGGTCTACGTTCACTGACTGACCGACTAGTTGTGAAACTAGTCGGTCAGAAAGTCATCTTGGACCGACTAGATTTCTAGGTCTGAATTTCTATTTCTTCTCAGTTCCTCACTTAGTCGGTCCATGCTGTTTGACTGACCGACTAGTTGATGAACTAGTCGGTCAGTGGTTGTTCTTTGACCGACTAGTTTCCTCAAATTTCTATCCGTTGGGATTTAACCTAATTTGTTTTTATGGGACCCTATAAATACGAACCTAGGTCATTTCTCTCTAGGTCAGAGCTGCCATTAAGAGATTCATTGAGATAGAAAGAGATAGCCATTCTCACTCATTTCTAAAGCTCTCTTCCTCACAAGAAACCCATTCTCTCACATTCTAGATCTAGAATCCATATTGAGAGAAGCTTGTTCTTGGTGAGCTCTTCAAGCTTTTGCTTGATTCAAGTCTCCAAATCACTCCTAGGCACCTATTGCTGGTCATTTCCTTGGTGCTAGGTCTTGGTGACTTCATCTTCCTCAAATCCTTCCTTTCACCTTTTTGGTAAGAAAAACTCAAGGTATAGGATTTTGTGGTAAGATTGTTTATTTCAATATAAACTCATTTATATTGCTTATTGATTCTCTTGGTTGTGATAGAAGGTTGTGATCCCAGGTTGTGGGATTCACTATTGCCTTTGCATGTATGATTTGATCTTGTGAAGGTTTTTCACAAGATATTCATAGTGGAAATCTTGGGTTAGGGTTTCTAACCTAAGTATCTGGAGGAGATCCGGGTGGTTGGGACGTAGGATCACCGGGAACAAGTCGGGGAGACTTGGGTGGATCCGAACCCATTAACATCATTTGTTTGCATTGTTAATTTTGTTGTTGCCATTCAATTTAAGCTTCCGCAAATTGTTTTGGTAGTTGTTTGCACTATAATTTGGAATTATACTCCTTGTTATTTTTAAAGTACTATTCACCCCCCCTCTAGTACTTGTGCAGTAGCTTGTAGGGCATTACATTTGGTATCAGAGCCAGATACTTAGCTATGTCTGCCAACGATAACAAGACCGTGCGTCCACCTTCCAACTATGACACCTTCAGGAACCGAGAAGGAGCATCTTCGGTGATGGAAGGACATTCCTCTACGAGGCCTCCATTCTTCAATGGTACCAACTACGGGTACTGGAAATGCCGGATGGAAACCTTCCTCCGGAGTGCGTCTTTATGGAGGACCACAATGAAGGAATACATCGAGCCCGAAGAAGAAGACTTTGAGAAATGGACTACCACGGAGATCGCCGCGGAGGTAAGCAATGCCAAGGCAATGAACGCCTTGCAATGCGCATTGGAGTCCGAGGACTTCAATAAGATATGCACATGTAAGAGTGCATATCAAATTTGGAACTCCCTCCTCATACTTCATGAAGGGACGAGTAGGGTAAGAGACTCTAAACTCGTAGTCGTAAACAAAGATTACAAAATGTTTCATATGCAACAGGGCGAGAAGATGAAGGAATATTACGCTCACTACGTTGACATAATAAACGAGTTAGAGGCCCTCGGCAAGTCCTACGCTCAAAAGGAGAAGTGCTCAAAGCATATCGAAGGACTTCCTTCTTCTTGGGAGAAACATACCTTCGCCATCGAGGAAGGTAATGACATGAATAAATATACAGTAGTTCAATTGATGGGTACTTTGATGTCATACGAGGTACGCAAAGATAGCAAGGTGAAGTTACAAGAAAAGATGAAGTCCTATTTGAACCAAGACGTGCCTAAGAAAAAGGCAATTGCATTCAAGGCGGCTTCATCCACCTCTACCGATGATGAGGACTCAGAAGAAGAAATGGACATGGAATCCATTGCACTCATGGCAAAGAAGTTCAATCGCTTCTTCCGAAAGGGTAACTTCAAACAAAAATCTAAATTTACTTCTACTAACGCCTCTTCACCTTTGTGCTTTAAATGCAATAAGCCAGGACACATCAAAGCGGATTGTCCTCAAAACAAGCAAAAGGAGAAGTGGAAGGCGCCGAAGTTCGACAAGTCGAAGAAGTACAAAAAGGGGTACAAAAAGGGACTTGTCGGAGCAACATTCACCGACTCCGAGGATTCCTCAAGCGGAGAGTCGGACGATGAGAAAGTGGAGCAAGCGCACATGTGTTTCATGGCAAGAGAGGAGCATGATCAAGGATCTTCCTCCTCCGATGATAGTGACGACGAAGGCGATGAGGTAACTATGGATGATCTTAGGGATGCTAACTCTCATTTATGGTCTAAATACACTAAATTAGTAAATAGATATACTAAAGTAAAAGATGACCCAGCTAGCATTCAAACCTCGCCTAAGACTATCATCACCAACAACGACACCGTTGTTGAAGAGTTCGTTGAATATTGGACTCCCCGGATTTGGTTTTGGATGATGAGCAAACATAAATAATTCATGAACTAACAATTTGTGAGCGCAGTATTGGAGATCGTCGCCAAATTCACGTAAACAATCAAAGCGACATCTCAACACTTCCAAAAGCTCGTATTCATGCCTAAAGCTTCGTTGAAGCTCTTGCGCCGTTTTGGAAGTTATGAAGATTCAATCGAAGCTCTCGAAGACCGTTTATTAAGGTTTTATTTATAGTCTTTTAGTTTCGATTGATAGAATGTTAATCCTTGAGTATATCTTACGTTTCTATCTTCATTACGCTCATTACGTAGCTCTAGGATCCTTGCACAAGTTCATTCTAACTTCCTCGAAGCGTCGCGCTTCGATTCGGACTTTGTTGTGCATGTTAGTTGGTACAAGAACAAGTACTGACCGACTAGATGGTGATCTAGTCGGTCGGCAACTGTTCTTGGACCGACTAGTTTGATTCCTTAATTTCTTGGACTTTACTGTTTACAGTTAGTCGGTCTACGTTGACTCACCGACCGACTAGTTTGTGAACTAGTCGGTCAGTGATGCTTCTTTGACCGACTAGTTGTGACTTACTGTTCATGCAAAATTTCTCCTAAGCTACTGTTTACCGTTAGTCGGTCTAAGAACGTTTGGTGACCGACTAGTTGACAATCTAGTCGGTCAACTTTTGTTCTTGGACCGACTAAGTCAACTTGCTTTCAGACTATTTCATTTTGCCTCTTAGTCGGTCTACGTTCACTAACTGACCGACTAGTTGTGAAACTAGTCGGTCAGAAAGTTTTCTTGGACCGACTAGATATCTAGGTCTGAAATTCTATCTCTTCTCAGATCTTCACTTAGTCGGTCCACGTTGTTTGGCTGACCGACTAGTTGATGAACTAGTCGGTCAGTGATTGTTCTTTGACCGACTAATTCTCACAGATTTCTATCCGTTGGTGAATGACCTAACTTGTGTTTTTGGGTTCCTATAAATACGAACCTAGGTCATTTCTATCTAGGTTAGAGCTTCCATTCAGAGATTCATTGAGATCAAAAGAGATAGCTATTCTCCCTCAAATCAAAAGCTCTCTTCCTCACAAGAAACCCATTCTCTCTCATTTCTAGATCTAGAGAGAAGCTTGTTCTTGGTGAGCTCTTCAAGCTATTGCTTGATCCAAGTCTCCAAATCATTCCTAGGCACCCATTGCTGGTCATTTCCTTGGTGCTAGGTCTTGGTGACTTCATCTTCCTCAAATCCTTCATTCCACCTATTGGGTAAGAAAAACTCAAGGTATAGGATTTTGTGGTAAGATTGTTTATTTCATTTAAACTCTTTAATATTGCTAATTGGTTCTCTCGGTTGTGAGAGAAGGTTGTGATCCCGGGTTGTGGGATTCACTTTGCCATTGCATGTATGATTTGATCTTGTGAAGGTTTTTCACAAGATATTCATAGTGGAAATCTTGAGTTAGGGTTTCTAACTCAAGTATCCGGAGGGGATCCGGGTGGTTGGGACGTAGGATCAACGGGAACAAGTCGGGGAGACTTGGGTGGATCCGAACCCATTAACATCGTTTGTTAGCATTGTTAATTTTGTGTTGTCATTCAATTTAAGCTTCCGCAAATTGATTTGGTAGTTGTTTGCAATTTAATTTGGAATTAAACTCCTTATTATTTTAAAGTACTATTCACCCCCCCTCTAGTACTTGTGCAGTAGCTGGTAGGGCATTACATTTGGTATCAGAGCCAGATTCTTAGCTATGTCTGCCAACGACAACAAGACCGTGCGTCCACCTTCCAACTATGACACCTTCAGGAACCGTGAAGGAGCATCTTCGGTGATGGAGGGACATTCCTCTACGAGGCCTCCATTTTTCAACGGTACCAACTACGGGTACTGGAAATGCCTGATGGAAACCTTCCTCCGGAGTGCGTCTCTATGGAGGACCACAATGAAGGAATACATTAAGCCCGAAGAAGAAGATTTTGAGAAATGGACTACCGCGGAGGTCGCCGCGGAGGTAAGCAATGCCAAGGCAATGAACGCCTTGCAATGCGCATTGGAGCCCGAGGACTTCAATAAGATATGCACATGTAAGAGTGCATATCAAATTTGGAACTCTCTCCTCATATTACATGAAGGGACGAGTAGGGTAAGAGACTCTAAACTCGTAGTCGTAAACAAAGATTACGAAATGTTTCATATGCAACAGGGCGAGAAGATGAAAGAATATTACGCTCATTTTGTTGACATAATAAATGAGTTAGAGGCCCTCGGCAAGTCCTACACTCAAAAGGAGAAGTGCTCAAAGCTTATTGAAGGACTTCCCTCTTCTTGGGAGAAACGTACCTTCGCCATCGAGGAAGGTAATGACATGAATAAGTACACCGTAGTTCAACTAATGGGTACTTTAATGTCGTACGAGGTACGCAAGGATAGCAAGCTCAAATTGCAAGAAAAGATGAAGTCGTACCTAAAGCAAGACGAGCCAAAGAAGAAGGCTATTGCTTTCAAAGCCGCTCCATCCACATCCACATCAACCGATGATGAAGACTCGGAAAACGAGTTGGACTTGGAGTCCATGGCACTCATGGCCAAGAAGTTCAACCGTTTCTTCCGAAAATGTAACTATAAGAACAAAGCTAAATTTGGTTCTTCTAACGCCTCTTCCTCTCCTTTGTGTTTTAAGTGCAATAAGCCGGGACACATGAAAGCGGAGTGTCCCCTCAATAAGCACAAGGAGAAGTGGAAGGTGCCAAAGTATGACAAGTCCAAGAAGTACACGAAAGGAAACAAGAAGGGACTTGTCGGAGCTACCTTCACCGACTCCGATGATTCTTCAAGCGGTGAGTCGGACGATGAGCACGTGGAGCAAGCACACATGTGCTTCATGGCAAGAGAGGAGCACGATCAAGGATCCTCCTCTTCTGATGATAGTGATGAAGAAAGCGACGAGGTAACGATGGATGATCTTAGGGATGCTAACACTCAACTATGGTCAAAATACACTAAATTAGTAAATAGATATACTAAAGTAAAAGATGACCTAGCTAGCATTCAAACATCGCCTAAGACTATCATCACCAACAACGACACCGTTGTTGAAGAGTTAAGAAATGAGATTGTTAATCTCAAATCTAAACTTGAACATGTTAGCATTGAGGATGCGGAAGAACATAAGATAGCGGATTTAACTTCTCAAAACTCGACTTTGAGTATTGAGAACGAGAATCTTAAATCTCGTGTTTATGTGCTCACATCGCAAATATCCACTTTGGATATTTCTTTGCGTTCTCTCAAAGAGAAATATGAGGACACATTGGGCCGAATCAACAAATTCGACAAGGGTAAGGGCCATTTGGATAATATCCTAAAAGATTTACTTCCGGCCAAACACCACATTGGCTTGGGGTATATGATGGGAAATTCATCCAAGTCGGTCACTACTTTTGTTAGGCCAACTTCCGAAGACTCAACGAGTGGGAGCAAACACTCTATTGGTAGTTCATCTACCAATGGTGCTTCCACCTCGTCCACACCCTCTTTCGGAAAGAAACCCACTTTGGGTGGACCTCCAAAGAAGGGGCATGCCTACATGTACACTAATACCATGCCACGTAGGAACACACGTCCTACTCCACCGGCTCACACGTATGATGATTTTTATGCAGCACATTCCCGGGCACGTGCACACCAAGTGAGACACCCTCACGCACGTGTTCCCACACATGCATATGTACACCCACCTCATCATATGAATAATTCTCGTCGTGCACCATTCCATCATGTCCCGTATGCCTATCCACAACATGCATCACGTAGAAATCAACGTCGCATGCATGCACCCAATAGGATGATGGCTCCCAAAATTTTCACTATTTGGAGCCCAAAGGACACAAGCATGGACGAAAAACAAATGTATATGAATGCTTATTTTTCGGATGTTGTGCATAGTAAGAATTATGTGGGGAAGTCTAAGTCCACTTGGACTTGGCTTCCAAAGGTCTAATCCCTTGGACCCAATGACCTTGGGTACCATGATATGAAATTTTCTATCTTTAGGTACTCAAGGAAAAGAAAAAGAAAAGGAGCAACAAATTTAAATTTAGCTCCAAAGGGACTTGGATACTCGATAGCGGGTGCTCCAAACACATGACGGGTGACGCTCGATTGCTCTCCGGAGTGGTTCCCATTGCGAATGGAAACCGCGTCGTATTTGGAGGCAACGAGAGCGGAACCATCATAGGTGTTGGTAAAGTCGGTAACCCTTCTAAACCATTAATTAGTGATGTTTATCTTGTTAGTGGTTTAAATCATAATCTTATTTCAATAAGCCAACTTTGTGACAAAGGTTACAAAGTTAGCTTTGCGAAAGGATTGTGTCATATTTTAAGAAAGGATAATGAAAAATTATTATTTTCCGGAACTCGTCGTAAAGACATTTATATTTTGGATCTTCCTAAGTCATATGAACAATGTCTCGTTGCCAACACAAGTGAACAACACTTATGGCATCGACGCTTTGGACATGTGAACTTTGGAACACTTTATAAGCTTTCGAAATTAAATTCTATTAAAGGTTTTCCGAAGCTTGTTTTTGAAAAGAAAAGTTTTTGTGATTGTTGTCAACGTGGCAAGCTTCCTAAATCTTCATTTAAACCTAAGAAAAGCATCTCTACTAAACGGCCACTAGAGCTATTACATCTAGACTTATTTGGGCCAACTAGAGTAGCTTCCTTAGGAAATGCAAGGTATGGACTTGTCATCGTAGATGACTATTCAAGATTTACTTGGGTATTTTCATTGTGTAATAAAAATGAAGCTTTTGAAAACTTCACAATTTTTGTTAAGAAAGTACAAAATCTCTTAGGAACCACCATTGTCACTATTCGTAGTGATCATGGAGGTGAATTTGAGAATGAGTCTTTTGAGACATTTTGTGATGAAGTTGGTATTACTCACACCTTCTCTTTCCCTCGTGCACCTCCTCAAAATGGTGTAGTTGAGAGAAAGAATAGGACGCTAGTGGAGTGTGCTCGCACTATGCTTGATGATAGCCAACTTGGCCATCGATTTTGGGCGGAAGCGGTACACACCGCTTGCTATGTGTTTAATAGAATACTTTTGAGGCCCGGCACTAAACAAACTTGTTATGAATTGTTGTTTGGTAGGTTGCCTCAAGTTAAACATTTTCGTGTTTTTGGTTCGAAATGTTTTATTAAGAACACATATGGTAGTTTGGACAAATTCGATCCAAGATCCGATGAGGGGATTTTTGTTGGATATTCTACGCGTAGCAAAGCCTACCGGATATTCAACAAACGAACCTCAACGATCGAGGAGTCGCTTCATGTCTCATTTAATGAAGGATTTGTTCCAACTAGAATTTCAAATGATAATGATTCTATGGATGTTTTATGTGATTCGTTTGATAAATCTAAGTCTAATAATTCTATTGATTCTATTGAGACTAACCCAACTAATGAAGTTGTTGAGAATGTTCCTAGTGATCAAGGTATTCCCAAACGACTTCATACCATTCGTGACCATCCCCATGAGCAAGTCATTGGCAATATTAATGATAGTGTCAAGACGAGATCGCAAGTCCACCACTTCGCCAATTGTGCCTTTGCCTCATCGATAGAGCCAAAGAATATTAATGAAGCATGCGAAGATAGCGCTTGGATCTTAGCCATGGAGGAGGAGCTCATTCAATTCGAGAGAAATGAAGTTTGGGAGCTTGTTCCTTTGCCATCGAAGAACCACACCGTCATAGGGACAAAGTGGATCTTCAAGAACAAAACCGACGAAAACCAAGTCGTCGTTCGGAACAAAGCTCGGTTAGTAGCTCAAGGCTATCGACAAGAGGAAGGTATCGATTTCGAAGAATCCTTCGCTCCGGTAGCTAGATTAGAATCAATTAGATTACTTTTGTCTTTTGCATGCCATAAGAATTTTAAATTATTTCAAATGGATGTTAAAAGTGCATTTTTAAACGGAGATGTCGTTGAGGAAGTTTACGTTTCTCAACCTCCGGGCTTCATAAATGAAAAATTTCCAAATCATGTTTTTAAACTAAAGAAAGCTCTTTATGGTTTGAGACAAGCTCCTCGAGCTTGGTATGATCGCCTAAAGAATTTTCTTTTGGATTTGAATTTTAAAATGGGCGATGCCGATTCTACACTTTTTATTAAGCATGCGAATAATGATATATTATTAGTTCAAATTTATGTTGATGATATCATTTTCGGTGCTACTAACTTTGCTCTTTGCGAAGAGTTTTCTAATGTTATGAAGGAACAATTTGAGATGAGCCACATGGGCGAACTCAAATATTTCTTAGGTCTCCAAATTCGCCAATTGAACGATGCAATCTTCATCCACCAAACGAAGTACACGGTGGAGTTGCTAAAGCGATTTGGAATGGAGAATGCCTCCGGGAAAAAGACTCCTATGAGCACTACAAGGCATCTTGATAAAGATACGGGCGGAAAAGATGTAGACATTCGTCTATATCGAGGTATGATAGGTAGCTTACTTTATCTTACCGCGAGTAGGCCCGATATTATGTTTGCGGTATGTATATGTGCTCGTTATCAGTCTCAACCTAAGGATTCTCACTTAGTAGTGGTTAAACGTATTTTTCGCTATCTAAGTTACACTTTAGATTTTGGATTACTTTATCCGAAATCTAGCACATATGAGTTAGTCTCATATAGTGACGCTGATTATGCGGGATGCAAATCCGACAGGAAAAGTACTAGTGGCACTTGCCATTTTCTAGGAAATTCTCTTGTCTCTTGGTTTTCCAAGAAGCAAAATTCGGTATCACTTTCAACCACCGAGGCGGAATACATTGCCGCCGGTGCCGCTTGTGCCCAGGTTCTTTGGATGAGACACACATTGAAGGATTTTGGTATTCATTGTGATACTAGCCCTATCATGGTGGATAACCAAAGTGCTATTTGTCTTTCAAAGAATCCGGTGCACCATTCCCGATCGAAACACATAGATGTCCGACACCATTTCTTAGATGATCATGTTGCTAAAAAGGACATCATATTAGTGTACGTTGAAACCCAAAAGCAAATCGCCGATATTTTCACGAAACCCCTAAAGGAGGACTCCTTTGTGCGGTTGCGTCGAGAATTGGGGATTATGGGTGAATCCGAGATATAGGATTCATATTTCATTCAAATATCTTGCATGCTATTATATTTCACGATATTTCATTCATGCTAAGATTTATTGAATTTTTGGGAATTTTATGTGATTTGTTCGAATTTATTGCTCGAATTCGTATTTCAATGTCGTATTTAAGATTTCGACGATTTATGGGGTAATTTAGATGACTAATGAGTGAGTTAAGATGTTTCATCCAAGTGGTTTGTGAAGAGAAATCAATTTTCAATTTTTGGACTCTTCTAGTCGGTTTCAGTTCACTTGTCAACCGACTAGATGCTCATCTAGTCGGTCAGCAAGTGAACTCAGACCGACTAGATCAAGCCTATATCTAACTCCTATCATTTTCTTTCGTTAGTCGGTCTCAGTACACTTACCGACCGACTAGATTGAAAACTAGTCGGTCAGTGAATATACTGCGACCGACTAAATCTAGCCCTAAAAATCCCTCTGTGCCCCTGTTTCGACTTAGTCGGTTCAAGCTCATTGACCGACCGACTAGATCGTAATCTAGTCGGTCAGTGCTTGAACTGTGACCGACTAAGTGTGTTAGGGCATTTGTGTCTTTTTGCTTCCAGACCGACTTATACTCTAATTCATCCGACTAAAATCATTTTTAGTCGGTATTCTCTCTTGCTCCAGCCCGAAAACCCCAAACCCCCCACTCGAAACCCTTCGACTCCGGCCATCTCTCCGTCGATCGCCGCCGTCCGCCGCCGTCGACTCCACCTCCTAGGTATCTCCCTCCCTCTCCTTGGTCGATTCCTACCCTAGGGTTCGATTTTATCTCATCTAGCTCCTAGGGTTTCTAGTTTTAACCTAGGGTTTGTGTGTTCGGATTTCTTTTGATTTCTAGGGTTTGTGCTAGGTTGTTTTTGATCTTATCATCGATTGCTTGTGCTCGTAGTGCTATGGCTAAGACAAGAATTCCTATCGCCTCTTCCGGGGCTTCACCTTTGACCGTAGGGCCTTCCGACCCTAGGAATCCCCCGAAGCCTAAACGTCGTGCCAAGTCTACCCAAGCTTCCCCGTCTTCGCCTCCTCTAAAGAAGCAGAGGACGGCGACCGTCAAACCCAGAAAATCTAAATCCAAGAAGCCCATACTCCACTCTCCGGCTACTCCTCCCGATTCCGACTCTGAATTTATCCCTGAGGATGAGCCTACTAGGGAACCTACTCCTCCTCCGAAGACCCGTAAGGCTAAGGGTAAAGCTCCTATGCCAGTCGGCGGTGTAGACATATCGTTGTGCCGCGATGACCCTCAGTGTCTCGCAGCGTACAACCGTATAGAGCACTGTCCACCGTTGTTAGAGCATTACGTTCAGTTTTCTGATTTTCTCGGCCTTGCTGATCTTCTGTCATATAGTGGTCTTCTTGATTATCTCCGATACGATGCCAAGGCCAATCCCAAACCTTATCCTCGCCTCGTGAAATTGTTCTATGCCAACCGTGTTCGAGGCCAGTACGATGCCAGCCACTCCATTGAGACGACTGTCTTGGGAACTCCTATAGTTCTCACGGCAGAAATCTTGGGGGAGATTCTTGGCTGTTCATCGTGTGGTCTCCTTCCTTCAGACATTTCCGTCGACGATATCTCTTCCTTGGATCAGTCTGTTCTTTCTGAGATCTTCCAGGTTATCCCCTCCGCATTCATTGGTGTTCCATCGAAATCTTTTAAGCCAATGCATGGGTCCTTAACCTGATTTTGAAGTCATGTCTTCTCCCCAAATATGGATCCTCTTCACTTCCCTCCCAGCCATTTTTAAAGCTCATATACGCTCTTTTCTTGGGGTGCGAGATTAATTGGGCTCGCGTGATACTCGATAAGATGGATTCTTTCGAGTGTATACGCAAGACCAATAAGTCTGCGCACATTCCATACCCTTGTTTGTTGACCCTCGTATTTCGTCATTTCCGAGTTCCTCTCCCTCCTGACGATGAGCATCCTTTGGGTACTCCTCTGAACGCGACAGCCGTGAAGAAATCTTTAGCGGCGCTTCGTCACGTGCAGAGGTCTACCACATCTGCTTCTCAGGCGACTCCCTCTGGTGCTGCAGCCTCCACTCGTCCTGCTACTTTAGACGATGTTGTACGCCTTCTCCGTCAGCACGACTCACGTTTGGCTCGTACTGAGGAGGTCGTATGTCGTATGGCTCGTACGATGGGGATTAAGCTTCCTCCTTCGGTGTCTGAGGCCGAGGAGATGGACGATGAGGAGCTTGACGAGCTTGTCACTTCTTTTGCCCGTGGCGATGAGGCCACTGCTGCTGCTGCTGGTACTTCCTCTTCTGCTCCTGGAGTTGGCACCACTTCCGGTGCTCCAGAGCCTTTTGCTTCAGCACTTCAGACTTCTGAGCCTGCTGCTGACCCTGTTGCCGAGCCTGCTGATATTCTTGTTGACACATCTGCCGTCGAGCCCGTCGTTGACGTCTCGACTCCTGCCCCGACGATTCCATCTGTTGAGACACCTCTACTCCCTGCAGAGCCTGAGTCCACTCCGTCGACTGGACCCACGGACACTGCAGATCCAGCCACTTCCTTGTGATCGTTGTTCCGAGGACTCTCCACTACGCTTTGGATGATATATCTTAGTGAGGGTATTTTGGGTTAGGATAGAGTATGAGGGTTATGATATTTTGATGTATTTTGGATGATGTCGATGATGTTGTATTTATTTTGATGAGGATGATGATGATGTATTTCTTTTTGATGGGTATGTTGCATTTGATGTATTGATATCTTTTTGGATGTACTCTTGATGTTATCATTTATATATATACATCGTCGTTCTCTTTATCTTAATTCGTCGTGCACATTTTAATATTCGTTGAATGTATATGAAATGTGATTTCGTCGCTCGACGCATGAAAACTTGGTTAAATAGATTTAAATTCTATAATTGTATAGAATTGTTTTCCATGCACAAATTTAACCAAGAATATTGAATATTGAAGAGTATGTTTCTTTATTCAAGAAATGAATAAACATTTGGTATTTTTGATGATTTTGATTATCGTTGATTTTTATTGATAATGGAAAATTTGGCACACCTTGTTTTGATTTCCACACTTTTCCCTTGGTGTCAAGTTGGTCCATTGTCTTTGTCTACGACTCCCGATGTTGGATTTTACATTTCCTAATTGTTGTCGTTGTATGCCCCCCATTTTTGGGTTAATGCCAAAGGGGGAGAGATAATGATAATAAATAGCGCAAATGAAAATTTAACTCAATTTCCAAGAATCTAGTTTGATATGTTAGATTCAGGGGGAGTTAAGATACATATAAGGATTTTCAAAATCCGATATTTCGAAAATTGATTCTCTTTATTTATCTTACTCAACTGATTGATGCAATTCATATATATTCATTTTGGAATTAAAGTGTCATCAATGCAGGGGGAGTAAGTATTTTACATTTGAATTATTATTTTTGATTATTATTTATGTTGGTTTGTCATCACCAAAAAGGGGGAGAATGTTGAATATTGGACTCCCCGGATTTGGTTTTGGATGATGAGAAAACATAAATAATTCATGAACTAACAATTTATGAGCGCAGTATTGGAGATCGTCGCCAAATTCACATAAACAATCAAAGCGACATCTCAACACTTCCAAAAGCTCGTATTCATGCCTAAAGCTTCGTTGAAGCTCTTGCGCCGTTTTGGAAGTTATGAAGATTCAATCGAAGCTCTCGAAGACCGTTTATTAAGGTTTTATTTATAGTCTTTTAGTTTCGATTGATAGAATGTTAATCCTTGAGTATATCTTACGTTTCTATCTTCATTACGCTCATTACGTAGCTCTAGGATCCTTGCACAAGTTCATTCTAACTTCCTCGAAGCGTCGCGCTTCGATTCGGACTTTGTTGTGCATGTTAGTTGGTACAAGAACAAGTACTGACCGACTAGATGGTGATCTAGTCGGTCGGCAACTGTTCTTGGACCGACTAGTTTGATTCCTTAATTTCTTGGACTTTACTGTTTACAGTTAGTCGGTCTACGTTGACTCACCGACCGACTAGTTTGTGAACTAGTCGGTCAGTGATGCTTCTTTGACCGACTAGTTGTGACTTACTGTTCATGCAAAATTTCTCCTAAGCTACTGTTTACCGTTAGTCGGTCTAAGAACGTTTGGTGACCGACTAGTTGACAATCTAGTCGGTCAACTTTTGTTCTTGGACCGACTAAGTCAACTTGCTTTCAGACTATTTCATTTTGCCTCTTAGTCGGTCTACGTTCACTAACTGACCGACTAGTTGTGAAACTAGTCGGTCAGAAAGTCTTCTTGGACCGACTAGATTTCTAGGTCTGAAATTCTATCTCTTCTCAGATCTTCACTTAGTCGGTCCACGTTGTTTGGCTGACCGACTAGTTGATGAACTAGTCAGTCAGTGATTGTTCTTTGACCGACTAATTCTCACAGATTTCTATCCGTTGGTGAATGACCTAACTTGTGTTTTTGGGTTCCTATAAATACGAACCTAGGTCATTTCTATCTAGGTTAGAGCTTCCATTCAGAGATTCATTGAGATCAAAAGAGATAGCTATTCTCCCTCAAATCAAAAGCTCTTTTCCTCACAAGAAACCCATTCTCTCTAATTTCTAGATCTAGAGAGAAGCTTGTTCTTGGTGAGCTCTTCAAGCTATTGCTTGATCCAAGTCTCCAAATCATTCCTAGGCACCCATTGCTGGTCATTTCCTTGGTGCTAGGTCTTGGTGACTTCATCTTCCTCAAATCCTTCATTCCACCTATTGGGTAAGAAAAACTCAAGGTATAGGATTTTGTGGTAAGATTGTTTATTTCATTTAAACTCTTTAATATTGCTAATTGGTTCTCTCGGTTGTGAGAGAAGGTTGTGATCCCGGGTTGTGGGGTTCACTTTGCCATTGCATGTATGATTTGATCTTGTGAAGGTTTTTCACAAGATATTCATAGTGGAAATCTTGAGTTAGGGTTTCTAACTCAAGTATCCGGAGGGGATCCGGGTGGTTGGGACGTAGGATCACCGGGAACAAGTCGGGGAGACTTGGGTGGATCCGAACCCATTAACATCGTTTGTTAGCATTGTTAATTTTGTGTTGTCATTCAATTTAAGCTTCTGCAAATTGATTTGGTAGTTGTTTGCAATTTAATTTGGAATTAAACTCCTTATTATTTTAAAGTACTATTCACCCCCCCCCCCCCTCTAGTACTTGTGCAGTAGCTGGTAGGGCATTACAGAGTTAAGAAATGAGATTGTTAATCTCAAATCTAAACTTGAACATGTTAGCATTGATGATCCGGAAGAACATAGGATAGCGGATTTAACTTCTCAAAACTCGACTTTGAGTATTGAGAACGAGAATCTCAAATCTCGTGTTTATGTGCTCACATCGCAAGTATCCAACTTGGATACTTCTATGCGTTCTCTCAAAGAGAAATATGAGAACACATTAGGCCGAATTAATAAATTCAATAAGGGTAAGGACCATTTGGATAAAATCCTAAGTGACTTACTTCCGGCCAATCACCACATTGGTTTGGGGTATACGATGGGATGTCCGTCCAAAGCGGGCACTACTTTTGTTAGGCCAACTTCCGGTGACTCTACGAGTGGTAGCAAACACTCTATTGGTAGTTCATCTACCAATGGTGCTTCCACCTCGTCCACACCCTCTTTTGGAAAGAAACCCACTTTGGGTGGACCTCCAAAGAAGGGGCATGCTTATATGTACACCAATACCATGCCACGTAGGAACACACGTCCTACTCCACCGTCTCACACATATGATGATTTCTATGCTACACGTTCACGGGCACGTGCACACCATGTGAGACACCCTCACGCACGTGTTCCCACACATGCATATGTTCACTCACCTCATCATATGAATAATTCTCGTCGTGCACCATTCCATCATGTTCCGTATGCCTATCCACAACATGCATCACGTAGAAATCAATGTCGCATGCATGCACCCAATAGGATGATGGCTCCCAAAATTTTCACTATTTGGAGCCCAAAGGACACAAGCATGGATGAAAAACAAGTGTATATGAATGCTTATTTTTCGGATGTTGTGCATAGTAGAAATTATGTGGGGAAGTCTAAGTCCAATTGGACTTGGCTTCCAAAGGTCTAACCTTTGAGGACCCAATGACCTTGGGTACCATGATATGAAATTTTCTATCTTTAGGTACTCAAGGAAAAGAAAAAGGAAAGGAGCAACAAATTTAAATTTAGCTCCAAAGGGAATTGGATACTCGATAGCGGGTGTTCAAAACACATGACGGGTGACGCTCAATTGCTCTCCAGAATAGTTCCCATTGCAAATGGAAACCGCGTCGTATTTGGAGGCAATGAGAGCGGAACCATCGTCGGTGTTGGTAAAGTGGGTAACCCATCTAAACCCTTAATTAGTGATGTTTATCTAGTTGATGGTTTAAATCATAATCTTATTTCAATAAGCCAACTTTGTGACAAAGGTTACAAAGTTAGCTTTGCGAAAGGATTGTGTCATATTTCAAATGATAATAATAAATTATTATTTTCCGGCACACGCCATAAAGATATTTATATTTTGGATCTTCCTAAGTCATATGAACAATGTCTCGTTGCTAACACAAGTGAACAACACTTATGGCATCAACGCTTTGGACATGTGAACTTTGGAACACTTTATAAGCTTTCGAAATTAAATTCCATTAAAGATTTTCCGAAGCTCGTTTTTGAAAAGAAAAGTTTTTGTGATTCTTGTCAACGTGGCAAGCTTCCTAAATCTTCATTTAAACCTAAGAAAAGCATTTCTACGAAACAGCCACTAGAGCTATTACATCTAGATTTATTTGGGCCAACTAGAGTTGCTTCCTTAGGAAATGCAAGATATGGACTAGTCATCGTTGATGATTATTCAAGATTTACATGGGTATTTTTTCTATGTAATAAAAATGAAGCTTTTGAAAACTTCACAATATTTGTGAAGAAAGTACAAAATCTCATCGGAACCACCATTGTCACTATTCGTAGTGATCATGGGGGTGAATTTGAGAATGAGTCTTTCTCAAATTTTTGTGATGATCTTGGAATTACTCACACGTTTTCTTTCCCTCGCGCACCTCCTCAAAATGGTGTTGTTGAGAGGAAGAATAGAACGCTTGTGGAGTGTGCTCGCACTATGCTCGAAGATAGTCAACTTGGTTATCAATTTTGGGCGGAAGCGGTACACACCGCTTGTTATGTGTTTAATAGAATACTTTTGAGGCCCGGCACCAAACAAACTCGCTATGAATTGTTGTTTGGTAGATTGCCTCAAGTTAAACATTTTCGTGTTTTCGGCGCAAAATGTTTTATTAAAAACACATATGATAATTTGGACAAGTTTGATCCGAGATCGGATGAGGGGATATTTGTTGGGTATTCCTCACGTAGCAAAGCCTATCGGATATACAACAAAAGATCCTCTACGATCGAGGAATCACTTCATGTCTCTTTTAATGAGAATTTCACTAATTCTAGAATTTCAAATGACAATGATTCTATGGATGTTTTATGTGATTCGTTTGAAAATTCTAAGTCTATTGATTCAATTGATTCTATTGATACTAACCCTACTAATGAAGTTGTTGAGAATGTGCCTAGTGATCAAGGTATTCCCAAGCGGCTTCATACCGTTCGCGACCATCCCCATGAGCAAGTCATTGGCAATATTCATGATAGTGTCAAGACGAGATCTCAAGTCCACCACTTCGCCAATTGTGCCTTTGCCTCATCGATAGAACCAAAGAATATAGTTGAAGCTTGCGAAGATAGTGCTTGGATCCTTGCCATGGAGGAGGAACTCATTCAATTCGAGAGGAATGAGGTATGGGAGCTTGTTCCTTTGCCATCGAAGAACCACACCGTCATAGGGACAAAGTGGATCTTCAAGAACAAAACCGACGAAAACCAAGTCGTCATTCGGAACAAAGCTTGGTTAGTAGCTCAAGGCTATCGACAAGAGGAAGGTATCGATTTCGAAGAATCCTTCGCTCCGGTAGCTAGATTAGAATCAATTAGATTACTATTGTCTTTTGCATGCCATAAAAATTTTAAGTTATTTCAAATGGATGTTAAAAGTGCATTTTTAAACGGAGATGTTGTTGAGGAAGTTTACGTTTCTCAACCTCCGGGCTTCATAAATGAAAAATTTTCAAATCATGTTTTTAAACTAAAGAAAGCTCTTTATGGTTTGAGACAAGCTCCTCGAGCTTGGTATGATCGCCTAAAGAATTTTCTTTTGGATTTGAATTTTAAAATGGGCGAAGCCGATTCTACACTCTTTGTTAAGCATGCGAATAATGATATTTTATTAGTTCAAATTTATGTTGATGATATCATTTTCGGTGCTACTAACTTCACTCTTTGCGAAGAGTTTTCTAATGTTATGAAGGAACAATTTGAGATGAGCCACATGGGCGAACTCAAATATTTCTTAGGTCTCCAAATTCACCAATTGAACGATGCAATCTTCATCCACCAAACGAAGTATACGGTGGAGTTGCTTAAGCGATTTGGAATGGAGAGTGCTTCCGGGAAAAAGACTCCAATGAGCACGACTACGCATCTTGACAAGGATACGGGCGGTAAGGATGTAGACATTCGTCTATATCGAGGTATGATAGGTAATTTACTTTATCTTACCGCAAGTAGGCCCGATATTATGTTTGTTGTATGCATATGTGCTCGTTATCAATCTCAACCTAAGGAGTCTCACTTAGAAGCGGTTAAACGTATTTTTCGCTATCTAAGTTACACTTTAGATTTTGGATTACTTTATCCGAAATCTAGCACATATGAGTTAGTCTCATATAGTGACGCCGATTATGCGGGATGCAAATCCGACAGGAAAAGTACTAGTGGCACTTGCCATTTTCTAGGAAATTCTCTTGTCTCTTGGTTTTCCAAGAAGCAAAATTCTGTATCACTTTCAACCACCGAGGCGGAATATATTGCCGTCGGTGCCGCTTGTGCCCAGGTTCTTTGGATGAGACACACACTGAAGGATTTTGGTATTCATTGTGATACTAGCCCTATCATGGTGGATAACCAAAGTGCTATTTGTCTTTCGAAGAATCCGGTGCGCCATTCCCGATCTAAACACATAGATGTCCGACACCATTTCTTAGATGATCATGTTGCTAAAAAGGACATCATATTAGTGTACGTTGAAACCCAAAAGCAAATCGCCGATATTTTCACGAAACCCCTAAAGGAGGACTCCTTTGTGCGGTTGCGTCGAGAATTGGGGATTATGGGTGAATCCGAGATATAGGATTCATATTTCATTCAATTATCTTGCATGCTATTATATTTCGTGATATTTCGTTCATGCTAGATTTATTGAATTTTTGGGATTTTATGTGATATGTTTGAATTTTTGTTCGAATTCTTATTTGAATGTCGTATTTAAGATTTCGACGTTTTATGGGGTAGTTTAGATGACTAATGAGAGATTTAAGATGTTTCATCCAAGTGGTTTATGAAGAGAACTCATTTATCAATTTTTGGACTCTTCTAGTCGGTTTCAGTTCATTAGTCAACCGACTAGATGCTCATCTAGTCGGTCAGCAAGTGAACTCAGACCGACTAGTTCAAGCTTTTAGCTCTCTATTGTCATTGACTTCTTTTAGTCGGTCATAGTACACTTACCGACCGACTAGATTGAAAACTAGTCGGTCAGTGAGTATACTGTGACCGACTAACTCTAGCCCTAGAAATTCCTGTTTGCCTCTGTTTCGACTTAGTCGTTTCAAGCTCATTGACCGACCGACTAGATCGTAATCTAGTCGGTCAGTGCTTGAACTGTGATCGACTAAGTGGGTTAGGGCAAACAAGTCTTTTCGCATTCTCGACCGACTTAAAGAGCTTTTATCCGACTTCTTTTCGTTTTAGTCGGTCTTATTCTCTCCTCCAGCCCAAAAAACTCCCAAAACCCTCTCGTGTCTCTTCGTCTTCCCTCGTTCTCCGGCCTATTTTCCGTCCATCCGCCGTCGCCGATCGCTCTCCTAGGTATCTCCCTCCTCCTCCTTGGTCGATCTCCTATTCTAGGGTTCGATCTTGGCCGATTTCTCCTCTAGGGTTCTAGGGTTTTGAAGTTCTTGTGTTAGGGCTTGTTGATTGTGCTTCTAGGGTTTGATCACTTCGATTTTTCAGCTCTAGGGTTTGTGTAGCCTCGGTTGCTTGTACTCGTCGTGCCACGATCATGGCAAAGACGAGGATTCCTATCACTTCCTCTGGGGCATCTCCCATGACTGTATGGCCTTCTAACCCTAGGAATCCGTCTAAGCCCAAGCGCCGTGCTAAATCAACCCAAGCTTCTTCGTCTTCGCCTCCTCTGAAGAAGCAGAGGACGGCGGCCGTCAAACCTGGAAAACAATCTAAGTCTAGAAAGCCCATACTCCACACACCCTCGAATCCTCCTGATTCCGATACTGAGTTTATACCTGAGGATGAGCCTGGCCATAGGGAACCTACTCCTCCACTTCGTCCTAGGACTCGCCAGCCTAAGGGAAAGGGCCCAATGCCAGTGGGTGGTGTTGACATATCGTTGTGTCGCGACGACCCTCTGTGTCTAGCGGCCTACAACCGTATTGAACACTGCCCGATGCTATTGGAGCACTATGTTCAGTTTTCAGATTTCCTTGGCTTAGCTGACCTCCTCTCCTATAGTGGGCTCCTTGACTACCTACGCTACGATCCTAAGGCCAACCCTAAACCATATCCTCGCCTGGTAAAATTGTTCTATGCCAATCGTGTCCGAGGCCAGTACGATGCGAGTCACTCCATCGAGACTACTGTCTTGGGAACTCCTATAGTTCTCACGGCAGAAATCTTGGGGGAGATACTTGGCTGTTCGTCGTCTGGTCTCCTTCCTTCTGACATTTCCGTCGATGATATCGCCTCCTTGGATCAGTCCGTTCTTTCTGATATCTTCCATGTGATCCCTCCTGCCTTCATTGGAGTTCCTTCGAAGTCGTTCAAGCCAAATGCCTGGGTACTAAATCTCATTCTGAAGTCGTGCTTGCTTCCCAAGTACGGCTCATCTTCTCTTCCATCCCAGCCGTTTTTGCAGCTGATTTACGCTCTTTTCTTGGGTTGCGAGATTAATTGGGCTCGCGTTATACTCGATAAGATGGACTCTTTCGAGTGTATTCGCAAGACCAATAAATCTACGCATATCCCTTACCCGTGTCTGTTGACCCTGGTTTTCCGTCATTTCCGAGTCCCTCTCCCTTCTGACGATGAGCGTCCCTTGGGTCCTCCTCTGAACGCGACGGCCGTTAAGAAATCTCTTGCGGCGCTTCGTCACGTGCAGAGGTCGACCACATCTTCTTCCCAGGCCACTCCCTCAGCTGCTGCTGCCCCCACTCCTTCTGCCACATTAGATGATGTCGTACGCCTTCTTCGTCGGCACGAGTCGCGTTTGGCTCGTACCGAGGAGGTCGTCTGCCATATGGCTCATATGATGGGCATTGAGCTTCCTCCTTCCGTTTCTGAGGCCGAGGAGATGGACGATGAGGATATTGACGATCTTGTCACTTCCTTGGCCCGTGGCGATGAGGCCACTGCTGCTGCTGCTGCTACCACATCTGCTCCTGGAGTTGGCACCACTTCCGATGCTCCAGAGACTTCTGCACCAGTAGTTCAGACTTCTGAGGCTGCTGCTGCTCCTGCTGACGTGCATGCTCCTGTCTTACCTGCTGTTGAGACCCCTGCTGTTGCGACCCCAGCCGTTGAGCCTATCGTCGATGTCTCCACACCTGCCCCGACGATCCCGTCTGTTGACACGCCTCTCCTCCCTGCAGAGCCTGAGTCCACTCCGTCGACTGTACCCACGGAGACTGCAGATCCAGCCACTTCCTCGTGATCGTTTGTTCCGAGGACTCTCCACTACTCTTTGGATGATATATCTTATTGAGAGTATTTTGGGTTAGGATGGAGTTTGAGGGTTGTTTTGATGTATTTTTGAGTTTTCTGGATGTCGGTGTTGGGTATTTTGATGTACTTTGGATGATGTTATTGTACTTTTTGATGTTTATATAGATGATGTGTCGTACTTGATATGATGTACTTCTTGTATTCGATATCTTTTTGGATGTACTCATGATGTTTTCATATATATATATACATCGTCGTTCTCTTTGTCTTAATTCGTCGTGCACATTTAATATTCGTTCAACGCTTATGAAATGTGATTTCGTCGCTCGACGCTTAAATGCTTGGTTAAATAGATTATATTTCTATATTTGTATAGAATTGTTTTCCATGCACAAATTTAACCAAGAATATTGAATATTGAAGAGTATGTTTCTTTATTCAAGAAATGAATAATAATTTGGTATTTTTGATGATTTTAATTATCGCTTTTTGATAATGGACAATTTGGCACACCTTGATTTGATTTCATCACTTTTCCCTTGGTGTCAATTAGTTCCATCGTCATTGTCTACGACTCCCGGTGTTGGATTTTCCATTTCCTAGTTGTTGTCGTTGTACGCCCCCCATTTTTGGGATAATGCCAAAGGGGGAGAGATAATGATAATAAATAGGGCAAATGAAAATTTAACTCAATTTCCAAGAATCTAGTTTGATATGTTAGATTCAGGGGGAGTTAAGATATATATAAGGATTTTCAAAATCCGATATTTCAAAAATCGATTCTCTTTATTTATCTTACTCGTCTGATTGATGCAATTCATATATATTCATTTTGGAATTAACGTGCCATCAATGCAGGGGGAGTAAGTATTTTTCATTTGAATCATTATTTTTTATTATTATTTATGTTGGTTTGTCATCACCAAAAAGGGGGAGAATGTTGAATATTGGACTCCCCGGATTTGGTTTTGGATGATGAGCAAACATAAATAATTCATGAACTAACAATTTGTGAGCGCAGTATTGGAGATCGTCGCAAAAATCACGAGAACATTCAAAGCAACATCTCAAGACTTCTCAAAGCACGTATTCATTGCCTAAAGCTTCGTTGAAGCTCTTGGACCGTTTTGGAAGTCATGAAGAATTAATCGAAGCTTTCGAAGACCGTTCTTTAAGGTTTTATTTATAGTCTTTTAGCTTCGATCTATAGAATGTTAAGCCTTGAGTATATCTTACGATTCTAACTTCATAACGCTCATATCGTAGCTCTAGGATCTTAGTACAAGTTCATTCTAACTTCCTCGAAGCGTCGTGCTTCGATTCGGACTTGTTTGTGCATATTAGTTGGTACAAGAAGAAGTACTGACCGACTAGATGGTGATCTAGTCGGTCAGCAACTCTTCTTGGACCGACTAGTTTGCTTCCTTAATTTCTTGCACCTTACTGTTTACAGTTAGTCGGTCTACGTTGACTCACCGACCGACTAGTTTGTGAACTAGTCGGTCAGTGATGCTTCTTTGACCGACTAGTTGTGACTTACTGTTCATATTAAATTTCTCCTAAGCTACTGTTTATCGTTAGTCGGTCTAAGAACGTTTGGTGACCGACTAGTTGACAATCTAGTCGGTCAACTTTTGTTCTTGGACCGACTAAGTCAATTTGTATTCAGACTATTTCATTATGCCTCTTAGTCAGTCTACGTTCACTGACTGACCGACTAGTTGTGAAACTAGTCGGTCAGAAAGTCCTCTTGGACCGACTAGATTTCTAGGTCTGAATTTCTATTTCTTCTCAGTTCCTCACTTAGTCGGTCCATGCTGTTTGACTGACCGACTAGTTGATGAACTAGTCGGTCAGGGGTTGTTCTTTGACCGACTAGTTTCCTCAGATTTCTATCCGTTGGGATTTAACCTAATTTGTTTTTATGGGACCCTATAAATACGAACCTAGGTCATTTCTCTCTAGGTCAGAGCTGCCATTAAGAGATTCATTGAGATAGAAAGAGATAGCCATTCTCACTCATTTATAAAGCTCTCTTCCTCACAAGAAACACATTCTCTCACATTCTAGATCTAGAATCCATATTGAGAGAAGCTTGTTCTTGGTGAGCTCTTCAAGCTTTTGCTTGATTCAAGTCTCCAAATCACTCCTAGGCACCTATTGCTGGTCATTTCCTTGGTGCTAGGTCTTGGTGACTTCATCTTCCTCAAATCCTTCCTTTCACCTTTTTGGTAAGAAAAACTCAAGGTATAGGATTTTGTGGTAAGATTGTTTATTTCAATATAAACTCATTTATATTGCTTATTGATTCTCTCGGTTGTGAGAGAAGGTTGTGATCCCGGGTTGTGGGATTCACTATTGCCTTTGCATGTATGATTTGATCTTGTGAAGGTTTTTCACAAGATATTCATAGTGGAAATCTTGGGTTAGGGTTTCTAACCTAAGTATCCGGAGGGGATCCGGGTGGTTGGGACGTAGGATCACCGGGAACAAGTCGGGGAGACTTGGGTGGATCCGAACCCATTAACATCATTTGTTTGCATTGTTAATTTTGTTGTTGTCATTCAATTTAAGCTTCCGCAAATTGTTTTGGTAGTTGTTGGCACTATAATTTGGAATTATACTCCTTGTTATTTTTAAAGTACTATTCACCCCCCCCCCCCTCTAGTACTTGTGCAGTAGCTTGTAGGGCATTACACGGTGGTCTCAGCAAGCCAGCTGGGAGGTCAACTCCGCACAATAGGGCCAAGAGGGTAATCAGACCACCGCAGCAAATAGGCGTACGAGTGCCGGCAAAAATAATGATGCGGTCGATGTACCAACTGGCGATACCAATCACTATGGCGGGGACCAAAATGTCATCTCCATCAAAAACCCTGGAACGTGTCATCACATAGAGCATGTAGAGCTCTGGCGTCGACAACGTCCCGGGCTCGTACCTCGCAAGAAAAGTGGTCGCCATAAGGCGCTGTGCAATGCGGAGGCACGGGTGGAGGACGGCAGAGGCCTTGGCCTGGCTAGGGTCAAAGGCAAGGGGTGATCCTGTAATCCGTGTCCAAAAGGCGTGGGTGTCGAATGACGGGGGTGGGATGTGCGTGGGGCTGTAAACGCGGACTGGGTCAGGGACAGCGGGCTACTGGAAGAATGCTCAGAGCATGTCAGGAGTGACATGGCACTCCTGATCCATCAGGCAAAATGAGCATCCTCCAGGGGTCCGCTCAATAGAGCTAAGGACCTCTAGTGTCAGGCGGATTTAAGTGTCCGCCGACACCGATAAGAAATCACGCCATTCCACGTTTTCATACAACTGGAGTAGCCCCTCTAGAACCCCTAGGCACTCTAAGTCAGTGAGGTGCGTGAACCTAGTGGGTACGAGCAAGCAATGGGAGATAAGCTCAAATCTGGCGCACTGGGCGTCATCTCGGAACGTAATCCCCATCGCATCGAACGCGGGGGCAGGTTATGCAGGTGGTGGAATGGGATCGGGTGGAGGCGGCTGTGTAGGTGGAGGTGGGCTAGGTAGCGGTGAGTCTGCCCTAGCAGAAGAGGAGCCAGGATCACCTGACTTCTTTCGCTTGGAAGCGGGCTCCCGAGTGCGTGGCCTAAGGCGAGGCGGCATGTGTGCCGCGAGATGTGCCCACCCAAATCAAAAAATGTGACGTGCTAAAAAATAAGTAGGGAACGAGTGTACCTGAGCATGACGCGAGAGCAAAATCTGAAGTGTACGAAGAAACACATCCTCCGCGAAGCTCCGAGTGCGTCCAGAATCTCCCCAAAGCTCCCACAAGCTAACCTGAAACGCAAACAATAAAATCAGCGACGAATATCAATAAATATGGGGGGAGATGGGGAATAATAGATATATTTATGAATTAAATTGAATTGGGGCACAAATGGCATACGGATCGGGAGAATGGAGAAGAAAAGCAAATTTGGGGCGAAATGGGGGTGACCGACGGTGATGGAGGTGGCGCCGGTGAGGAGCGGCGGTGGGGCGGCATCGACAACCGGTAGCGGTATTCAGTCGTCAGCACAGCAGCGGCTCGGGCGAAGGAAGTCGACGGTTCGGGTGCGGGAGTCGGAGCAACAGTGGGCGAGTGCGAAAAGAATTGGGGATTTTGCGTTTCGAAATTCGCGCTGCGCTCGTTGGGATATATAAAGATGTAGCGACTCGGCCGAGTGACGAGTTTACTCGGCCGAGTGGGACCTTGAAAATTTATTTCGAAATAACTCCCACAAGTTACGACTCGGTCGAGTGGCTTTTCCCACTCAGCCGAATGGACAAGTTCCACTCGGCCGAGTGGCATAGCCACAATTTTTAGAGCGTGCATGGTATCAGATTCACTCGGCCGAGTGACAAGTCACTCGCCCGAGTGGCAAATTATATTGTAAAATCGCAAAAAATAACAGAGAGTTGGTCTGTAGGGACTCCCCTGATCTGTACTCCACTCGGCCGAATGGAGTCTTTGCACGGCCGAGTGACATATGTGTTAGTGGTTATGCCATAGGCCAAATAATTGGACCTTTATGTTATGTCATTTTCATTTATAAAATGTTTCTTTTATTATTGTTATTATTATATTGCTTGCATGTTTCTTTATAATAATGGTAGAATAGTTGTTGTATGCTATTCTAATAATCCCTAGTCGTTCATCATTAAAGGTTTAATGAAGAATTACGATTAGTATGAGTTTGGTAGATAATTATGAGATAATTATATGTATGGTGATACAAATCAAACTTATAGGTACTTGTTGGAGAACATGTACTGGATAGACTCGCTATGAGATCATTACATGGATTAGTGTCATAAATGATCTCATAATAGTTATGTCATTGAATCCTTAGACCTGAGCTCAACACAGTTTCCTACATAAGGAACATCATATTTTGACATAATCAAACGTTATCTTTAATGAGATAATCATAAAGGTTATGATCGAATATGATGTGAATTATGCAGAGGAAAGTGAATGAACAAGATGGAATTTGTCCCTCTCCTATGAGAGATATCTAATGGGCCCCTCGATAAGTAGGACTGAGAAATGCATGGCCGTGCTCAAATGAATGTCATTTGATTTTATCAGTCTACTTAGAAAGCGAGAAATTAAATGTTTGAACAATATAACTATGACACTACCCATGACTTATGTTCAAATAAGATATCGTGTGACAAAAGGATTATGACATGTCCTATTGGTTAGGTTAATATCGGACTAACGATATTCATATTAATTGGGTAGTCAAAATGTCTTGCTAGAGACCAATTATGACTTGTGGACTTCTAATGAGATTAGGCCCACTGCCAACTTAATATAAGCCTATTGGGTCGCACACAAAGAACGAATTGGATAGGATAGGGTTTAAATATGATTTCGAATATGATTTGAAATTCGTGATAAGGTGAAATATCTTAACCGTCAGATATCGTATCTCGTTAAGATATTATCCCTAAGATATCGTCGCTTAACTGAAATACGTTAATGTGTTAACGTGGGATTCTTATCCCTGAGATAGCGTCGCGTAACTGAATGTTGTTAAGGGGTTAACGTAGGATTCTATATAAGATATAGAATCACGATTTTCAGTTTTACGTTTTTTTCTATCTCCTCCGTTTTTGAGAAAAACAAAGAGCAAGAGAAACCCTAGTTGCGGCAAAGGAGCTAGCACCCTCGCAAGTCCTGTTCGTGACGTTCGCGTGTGGATACCGATTGAGGGTGGTCGTTGATCGCTCCGGGACGTAACCCCAAAGAACGGTTGAAGTTTTACCGCAAGCGCACGGTATAGCAGCGAGCGGGTTATCGAACACAGGGAGGACGAATGACCGTGCTTGTTCCAATCAACCTGGCTATTTAAGAAGAGAGAAATTTGCCTTTGGCGATCCTGTCACAATCGTCAGACAAAGTACAGAAATATCAAATCAAATAAAGAACGTCTAGGGAATGGGGAATTCCCGCTACTCACCATATTTCGTAAAAGTGGTTCATCGGTATCAAAATTGCTAGAATAAGATTTTGGATGAACTAGTTGAAACTGAATGTAGAACCAAGCTCACGCTCTCGCGCTGTTGCCGGTCTATAGCTATCCTAGGCTCGGGTCCAATCTCTTGCAAATCCTAGCCTAGGGAAGCTAGCATTAGGATCAACATCATCGTTCAATCGCGCACCGAGCCCAATCTCTGGCAAACTCGGCCCACGACCTAGATTGGGATAGTTCCTACCCGTCCAATCTCTTGCAAACGGGTATCGGCACGGAATTGGAACCGGAAACCCTAGTATCGGTCCAATCTCTTGCAAACCGATACTACGGAAATTCGATTCCAACCCAATTCGGATTTCTAGGGTTTCCTATCGAATTGGGATCCAATCTCTTGCAAATCCCAATCGATGTGAATTCCTAGCCATCCGTAGTAAATTGATCCCAATCTAATCCCTAATAGAAAATCTAGCAAAATTCCTGCCAATTCATCACAATCATGAAATAGGGCTTGTAGGGTTCATCCCCACGCCCCAAGACGTGGCGACTACTCACAATTCATAGCAAGATCACAAAAATAATCAATGAAATAAGCAATAGAATTCATCACAATATTGAGATATGCAATAAAAATAGAATTTTTAGAGAAGAGAAAACACAAACCAATGGAGTTCTTCAATTAATCCAACAAAAATCCAATTTTGTCTCCTCTCCAATCACAAGAATAAAACTAAAAAGCTAATCTAAAAACTGCAAAAAAAATCTAAGAGAGAAGCTCTCAAAACTAGGGTAAAAACAGGGGTTAAATACCCCCCAAAATCGTCCAAAAACTGTGACCAAAATACCCCTACGCAGCCTGTTTTCCGCAATTTTCGCTACAGGCAGCGCGTCGCACTCGACCGAGGGACAAAAGTCGCTCGGCCGAGTGAAAACCCTGTAAATTTCCAGTAAGTCTCGATCTTCAGGGGTCTTCACTTCGGGGGCTGCTCGGCCGAGTGAGTTGTCGTCACTCGGCCGATGGCTTCTTGGTACTCGGGCAGTCGGGATTATCCACTCGGCCGAGTGGGTCTTCTGAAGCTCAGGCAGCCGAAAAACAGTAACTTGGAGATTTTTGAATGGCTTCGTCTGGGCGCCACTCGGGCGGACGGGGTCTCGTCACTCGGCCGATGTGGTATCCGTCGCTCGGCCGAGTGCACATATGAATCGTGTCTGATCTGGTCGGCCGAGCGGTGTCTCGCTGGTCGGCCGAGTGACTCCTTCACTCGGCCGAGTGGGACACTAAAAATGCCCAGATTGCTTGTTTTGGCCTCCTCGTCGCTCCTGCGACATCCGTTCTTCTTCCGCTCATTTCCAACAGCAAAATATCCCTCGGGGAGGTCGTCGGTGACCCTCTGGAGTAAGCGCGTCTCGAGATCACTCCAAATCGTGCCAAATCGCCTGAAATGCGACAAAAACAACAAATCGTGAAAAGCATCACAATATCGTCGATATATCGTGAAAAACATGATTTGGGCGATCTAAATGGCATGCAAACATGCGGGAAAAAGGTGTAAAATAAGGAGTGATCAAAATCCCCCAAGCTTGCCTCTTACTTGTCCTCGAGGAAGATAAGTAAAAGGAGAACCCGGTGGATTCGGAAAACGAAAACGGCGGAAAATGAAGAATGAAAAACGGAGAAGAATGAAAAACGAAATAAAAATAAAGAAGAAAGAAAGAAGCGAAGAGGTAAGCTGCTAGATCATTTCCTCAGGACGTGGGTTCCGCTTACTCATATAGCATGCACTGAACGAAAAACACATGTCAAAGAATTTTATTTTGATATCATAGTATAATAGTGCAAATAGAAATAGAAAACCCACGAACAAAAATATAGACATGAAAAACGGAATAATTTTAGAATTAACATCGTCTGAATCATTTAAAGCGGTATACAAATCACAGATCACACACTTTTCAATTGAATGCTTTCTATGAGGAGCATAAGAGTATCACACAATAGGATAGAGAGAATAGAAAAGTATGGATTCCATGATATGAATGCTAGGCTTAGATTTCTGGATGTCGTAAAGCTAAAAATAATCTCACCGAGTATAGAATATTACTTAGCCTAGGTTGTCGTGCAACGTCAAGTAGTCACTCTCTCACACATCAATGGATCCCCTCCCACAAGCTTATCCATAAGCGTGGTGGCATAAAAAAATATTTACATCCCCATTTTTAGAAAGCTCCAAAAGCAATGAAAAGAGAAGAGAAAGAAAGAAAGTGAGATGGGATCTTTTATTGAGGATTTTTCCTCTTTTCTTTTTCTTTTTCTCTTTTTCTCTCATTTTTTTTTGATGCAATAGCATATATACACAACGATCCCAACTCAAAGAGAGATAATGATATACAAGAATATTTTCTCTTTTCTCTTTTTTTTTCTTTTTTTTAATAAGAAATTTGGAGCTAGGAATTAATAGCGGGGGAAATGCCATATAATAGAATCGCTAAGGGGAGATTCACCAATGATTTTAAAAGTAGAGAAATGATGTTCAAGATTTGTGGAGAAAGAAATGAATATATCCCTCGGTTCACTCTATAAGACATGCACGACAACTTCAGCAGGGTAATCTAATCTAGTCAGTTTCGATCACAAAAAAAAACTAACTAATCCAGATTTATCATAGCTAACATCATTCAATCATCCTGAAGTGAAATATACAATTCATGCATATAGAAGTGATATAGGAAAAGAAATCAGTACTCCAGATATAGGCATTCAATGCGTGAATCTTGGTGTGTTTTCTGTGATAGCATACATATGAATATTCAGACTCAGCTAATAATAAAATTTCATCCATTTTCATGTGGAAAAAGTGTGGGTTACTATCTCTAGATGCAAGGCAAGTCATAGCATATGATATCAGAAATAAAGTCTAAGACATGACAAATATAGTATGCAAATAGAATAAGCTAACTCCACGTCATCATCATCACAGAAAAGTCATCTCTAGCATGAGATGAAAAAGAAAGAAATAAAGATAAAGGGAAAATAGAACTATTTTCAATGCGGCACGCAGAAAAATAAGAAAAACGTGATGCATGGTAAAATGAGAAAAAATGATGAAAATAAGTGCAAAAGCGGAAAATGGTGTGAAAAACTAAAAATAAAGGTGGCAAATCGAAAAAGATCGTGAGAACTCACTCCCCCAAGCTAAATGGCACAGTGT
>CM061137.1:93723352-93763353 GCA_030789695.1 Scilla litardierei | reverse complement strand
CCCACCCATTCCCCGTCAAAATTATTATGCCGATTCGAAATCATGCCTTCCCCTCCCTCTTTTTCCTATCCCTCACCCAGGCCTAAGATGGGCCCCGACTTCGTCGATGCGGCCCAAGCAAGGGGGCATCGCACAAATCAATTTCGGACTTCGGCATCAACGTTTAGCGACCGGTTAGGCGGACTGCTCCACCTCGCCCCGTTTCGACATTCCACAGGACTCACACTTCGCTTCGCATCAAACCCTTGACAAACGTGGTACGTCTCAACTTCCCTCTCCCGACGACTCTACTATCCTCGACACAGCGAAGTTGGGGGAAATTATGTCCCGCACAAACAAACGACCTACAGACACAACGAGGAAGAAGAAAAACCAACACAAGATCAATTCATTACATTTATCTAAATGGCAAAGCTATCCATAAAGCCCGTCACATGATACAACAAGACGTCGGGTTTAACCCTCATACAAGAAGAAACAGGATTCCCCAACTCTACGTTCTCAGCGACGATGTCTCTCCGCCGACCGAGCCCCCATGTCCCTCGCCACTTGGCGAACTCCCGCTTCCTTAGCCCCTTGCAACATCGGAACAACATGCTCGTCATGGTAACGGCAGATGGCGGCTTCGATCACACCACTCTCGACTTCCCGTTTCTCCTCCAGCCGCCGCTTCAGGATACCCTTCTCCCTCTTCTCTGCCTTGATGGTCACCTTTAGGCCGGTTATCTACCCCTTCTACAACTCGATCACCCTCTCCTTGCTAGCCATCTCTCCGGTGTGCTTCGACAGGATGTCATCCCTCTCCCGTGTCACCTCTAGGAGTTGGCGCTCGACCGTAGCTTTCGAGAATCAAAGTACGTGGCCCGTCCCTTCTCTACCTCACAGGCCGCCACAACCCTCTCTAGCTCTTCTTCCGTGTCCTTCAGCTTCCCCCTGACCTCGCCGAGGTCTGCCCTCGCTTTATCAAGAGCAGCTTTCGTGGCGGCCACTGGAGTGCGGTGCTGCAGGGCCACCATAGCCGTAACCATCTACAAAAAGACCCTGGTCAGCTGGACACGAGTAAAGAAAGCCTGAGGGCGAGACGAGGGAATCGGCCTACCTGCATGACATGCCATACAGCAGAGCTGTACAACTGCTCCGCCCCCACGCGGGTCAAGGATTCATGGTCCCGCGGCAGCATGCAATACTCCATGAGGCACGCCGCCACCCCCGGCGTCCTCGAATATCGACTCGTCATGACTCACCCGAAAGGGCAGCTTATGGAGACGGTCGTCCGGGAACGCCTCAACCTCATCTCGAGTCCTCTTGAAATGGATGAGAGCACTCTCGCAACTCGGGCTCATCGACCTTCCCATATCCCGCAAAAGGATTCCGTACGGCCATTTCTGAACCGGGGGTGCCTTTCGAGGCTCGACTACCTCCGGTACCTGTGGAAATACGGGGGGAACCACCCCCCGCGCGGACGAACCCATGGGGAGAACCTCGTCGAACCGACTGGTAGAGGCACCCGACTCGGACGCCCTTCGTCCCCGGTTCGCTCTCTCCTCACTTGAGACCTCGCCTCCTCGTTTTCGAGATCCCTCTTCGCTCGCCACTCTCTTGCCTTTCTTGCAAGAGCCAGCATTCTCCGTGACCAGGACTCCGGCTGACCCCGATACCTCCTCTGGCCCTTGCATCACGTCACCACCTACGAAGAAAAAAGAGATAAGGGTAAGCCTAAATAAAAGTTCGCCAAAATTCAAAGGTACCTAGGGACCAAAAGTCCTGGGCGAGCCGACTGTTCTGCGTCAAACTCGCTAACTGACGGTACGCCTCGGGCAGCTCCGCCAGAATCTGTGCTTTCGCTAGATCATCCCCAGTTAGCTCCACCCTTTCATTAACTAGAGGGTTTCGCGCCCCCCAGTTCGACATCAACACCACGTCGACCGGCATCATCACGAAGGTGAACTCCTCTATCCAACCACCGACATCGTCGGGCACCCCGAGGACAAGTTTCCGTCCCCTCCTAGCGCAAACACAGTGATACATTTCCCTCTTCCGAACTACGAAGAAATGCTGGAACAACGCCAGGGACGGGCTCAGGGAGCTGGCAAGGCACAAGACGACGAACCCCACCAGCAAGCCCCAGGAGCGGGACCCCAGGGCAAAGATCGGCAGCTCAAGGAAATTCAATAGATAGAGGAGATACGGGTGGATCAAGAAACGGAGCCCCAACTCAAATGACCGGACGTAAATCCCGACTTCATTATCTCCGGGCGAGCACACCCTTTCCTCGGGCCCGGGGACCCGTACCTCATAGGGCAGACGCACGAACCACACGTGAATCTCCCTGATGTTGATCCTATCTGACCTACATTTGAGGGCCCCAATCACCCTCGGAATGACGGTGCGCCACGACCCCCTTTCCCGAGGCCATCGCACCCCCCGCGGCAATGCCCCCTCTTCCACAGGCTCCTCCTCCCCCACTCTGCTGCTGCCTCCGAACTCGAAACGAGAATCCATCGGTTGAAAAGTGGAAAAATTACCTAGCAGATCCGTAAGATGGAGAAGACGATCGGAAGTAGATCCCCGGCGGTGGAAGTCGCAACCACGCCAGTAAGCGATGGACGAAAGTAAGAAACACTGAAGAAAAATCTAAAACAGAGGAAAACTCCCGCCGACTTCCTCCCCCCGGCTTATAAAATAAGGCACCGGGTCATCACGACCGTCGATACGCCGCCACGCGGTGCCCATCAGAATATACCTGACGCCTCGACTGGCGTTTGAGTCATCTCATCCACACGTCACGAATCCGATAGCGGAGGCGCTTTGTTTTTCCCCTACCCTTTCAAATCGTAATAATGACCAATATGGCGTGAATTCCCAAGCTTGCGCCACCGCCCCCGAGCGCGGACCGAGATCTGTATCGACGTTTCAAAACAGGCAGAGCGGTTCGCCATCCGAGCCGAGCCGGGCTCCCGCCTCGGGCTCGAATGCCGGGGACAATTGTTTACGACCTAAAGATCGTGGGAGTCCGACTTCTCTCCCAGAACCACTAATATACCTCACAGGCTCGCCCTTCCCGAACGGGCGGCCGACCCAACGTCAGGGCACCCCTCGCCCGAACTTCAGTGGCCTGTAGGGCGTCAGCCGACCCGAAAGTCCGAGACTACGGGGGTGTGCGCACCTCGCCTTGCCCCCTTGACAGAGGCGCCTAACCGCTCTCGCTTGGTCCACAGGAGCAGTGCGCTCGAGGCACGCCCGTACAGTACAGCCTCGGATGTTGACAGAGGCACACCCGTTCTCCCCACCGGTGATCCAGGATCCATACCCAAAAATGTGAACGGCCGGGCCGAACACCCCCCGATCGGGCCGGCCCGGTGGCTCCTCTCGGACCCAGCCATGGGGAAACGCTCCGCTAGACCCTTAGCTCATCGGACATGACAAACAACCTAGTATAAGGACGCGACTGACACTTACGTCACCCGACCATCCGACAAAGCACCCCCTGGCCACTGCGCCCCTTGACACTTAATGCTTTCGGTCCTGACACCCTGACAAAAGCGCCCCTGGCCGTTGCTCCTCCTGACAAAAGCATGGCCAACACTCTTGTTCCTGACATCCTCGTCCGAAGCTTCCGCTGACAGCAGGGCCAGCTCAGCACGTCGAGTCAGCGTGCCAGGTCAGCCCCACCTAACCGCCTCCCATCAGGTATAAATACCCCCTCACTTCTTACGGTGAGGGGGTTGGCAAATTTACTCTCAATTCTCATTAATCACACACAAGAGCAAAGGTCGTTCATATCTTTGTTCTTCCACTCACAGCTCGTCACGCACGGTCGGCTCACCCTCAATCTGACCTGCGTGCGTAGCCCCCGCTTTAAGTCCTATTACTGACTTAGGCATCGGAGAGGCTGAGGGTTGGACCCCAACCCGGCCTTTCTGACGAGTTGCTCCTCGCGCAGGTTAGCTCGTCACCACTGGTCGTGCTCGCCCCCAACCTAGGCAGTTGGCTCTCTCTCTGCATCCTACCGGATTCGATACCGTGGTCAGCCTCCACAACAAGCTAGCCTCATCACACCTCTAATCCCCTGTCAAATAGCCTACCCTAATCATGCCATAGCATAACCACCGTGCCCTTGGTTCCCCATAATACAAATTCATTGTACGCGAGTTCTACCTCGCAACAGGTCCCATTTTTAAATTCTTCAGCTTTAAGAGTGGCCTCTGCCTATATGGAAAGTAGTTATCGGTCTTGTACATTACATAATTTTCTCACTACAATTCTCTCAAAAGAAAAGAAAAATGCAGGAAAAGTAAAATGTGGGACTAAACAGCCGATCCAAAACCACAATTAGCCATTCATGCAAAAATTTGTGCTCATTCAACATTTTATAACACATCTGTAACGACTCGTATTTGTCAACACATCTATTTACGTATTTGACGTATTTTCACATTTTAAAAAGAATTTTATAAATGGTTAGTTAAGAGTTTTATATCAAAAAAATAATTTCAAAATTTCTTGTAAAAATATTTTGAAGTATCAAACTAGCTATGATGTATTTCAGTAAGTTCAGGTTTCATCAAATATCTCTAAATAATTTTATAATAATTCATTTCTAATTATTACTGTTTTAGCTGAATGAATTAATTTTCTATACAAAAATCATCAAAACGGTTTCAAACTTCTACAGTATCATCTTATGATCATTTAGGGCACCCCATTTTAATTTCGTAATTTTCTGACATCAAATCGACCTAGAACCTGCAAACCTGCTTTCTAAACGTTTTGGCCTAAAACTCGTATCTCTATAACCCAGATTACAAAATGGACCACGTATTCACGATCCTTAAATTGATACGAATTCATGGCTATGTTTTCGTAATTTTTCGGAGTCGTTTTACTCCGGGGCAAAATCGTAATTTCGTATTATCTACGTTTTGCTAATTACTCTTTAACCTTACTTATATTAATTAACCACCTACCTAACCTACCCTTAGCAACCCAACACAAAAACGTGTAATCACATTTAAGTTTTACCTAACCTAGGTTCTTCCCCCCAAACAATTTGTCAAACCATCATTACTACTCACATTAAATACATGCTTAGTATTATATTAATTAAGTTTAATATTTAAACCACCCCACAGCTTAATTCCCTCAACTTTCCCTCTCATTTCTCAAACTCACCCAAGCCCAGGCTCAGCTCCCCGAACCCATCCCCATCCTCTCACCACCGGTAAACGCCCTGCCCTCCTCCCTTGATCACTCTCTCCCCAGCACCCGCACACCCATCGACGCCGCCTCCCCTCGCCCGCACACTGACGCTCTTCCAGCGTCTCCGAGCACACAGTCTGTCTCCACCCACAAATCGAGAGTAGCGACCCACGTCTGCCTCTGCTACCCTGCTCTCCGTCCGACAACACCGCCCCACGTCTCCCCCTCTCGTCCGACAGCTCCCACCGCCTCACCGCCATCGCACGCGCCCCGCTCCGACTCCCTGCCACTAGAGATCGCCTCCGAGTGCTGCTAAACCTTGCACACCCTTGCCATCGACAGCCTCCAACCCCGAGCGACCATCAGCCTTCGCCGCACGCCATCCTCCGATGTGCACAGTCGACAACCACCCCCACTCCGATTCCCTCTCTCCACGATGACGAGCTCGTCGTCCCTCCACCGTGCTCCGCCAAACCCCACCAGAAGTGCCTCCCGCTCCGACGAAGCGCCTCCCCCCATCTACACCACGTCCGCCGTACTCCTCCGCCGTTGGCCCCCACTGGTTCCTCGCTACGACACGAACTCACCCCGCCGTCCGCCGCCCACTGACCGCCTCAGTCGCCGCCAGCGACGACGCGAACGAAGACCCCCGCCGCTTCGTTCGTTTTTAAGGGGTAAGATACGGTGATACGTACATACGTACGTATTTATGTATTTATTAATAGTTATAAAATGATATGGTTGTATTTAAATTGATAGTAAATCGTACGGGCCTCAGAAAAATGCAAGGATAGCTCCAAAAAAATCAGAAATGACGTTCTGGATCCGATGGCGCTAGTTTTATCTTAATCAGACGAGTAGTTTTTAAAGAATAAATTTTTAAGCCTAAAAATTAAATACGTCGTTTTCACTTGAAAATCCATAACTTGTTATTTTCACGTAAACTGATACATAAAAAAATTATATGTTGTAGTACTCTTCGAGTCAGTCATTTTAACAGCTCATTTGAAACTTTCTGATGCAGATTGCGCCCGGAAGAAATTATTGAATAAATACGACAACTAATTAAAAATGGTTTTTAATTTGATTTTTATGCTTTTAAAAATTATAAAAATTACCAGAAGCTTCTGAAAAATATTTCCTCCTTCAGTAAAATTATTTTCCTCATATCTAGCCTATATAAAAATTTAGAACGCTTTTCGGTACCGTTTCAATCAGTTATAAAAATCAAAACGATCAGGTTATATAAATAGAAAATGTTGTATTCTTTAACCGGTTATTGCTTGTGTTTGCAGGTACTAATCCTTGTGCACCAACTTCCGTGGAAGCCCTAGATCTAGTCCCGGCTTGCTACCACAACCTCGAAATTGGTAAGTCACGACAAATTCTAGATTTAGAAAATTATCTAGTGTACTCGTACGAATTTAAGAACACCACTTATAGCCTCAGAACGGCTACTTGACTTGAACCGAACTAGAAACCTAATCTAATAGGACAGTAATCAACTACAGATTACTTTGCCAACTTTCAACTTTGGTGGTTATAGCACACAATCAACTTGGGTAAATTGTGTGCTAAACAATACTACCACATGCTCGAAGCATGGAATCGACACACCAAATGTTGGAATTGTCTTTATTCTCTAATTCCTTAGCATCCATTGTGCTTTGGCACAGTCTGCTTTGGAATGAGTTTCCTACCTTTCTGGTTTTCAATAAGAAAGTCAACCAGTGGTCTTGTTTTGACTAGCAACATGTGATACACCGTATTGAATTTCTTGTGAAACATCCCGTATAACACTTGACACTTCACTGAGGTTTTTGGGGTAACTCATAGTTTGAGAGAGTATGGGAGTGGTTGGAGTTCATCTTCTCGTCCCGCTACCTGTGTTTCGGTATCCCGTCTCGCTGCATGTGTTTGGGCAAACTACATGTACCGCTGCCTGTATTCCGGCCTTCGTCTGGGTAAGCGTACCCAGGCAAGAGATGATCTCGATGGTCACATATTATACTCTCCGACTTGAGTCACGTAGTTCTAGTGTAGCTTGCACGATCACCTCTTTGCAGTACATACACTTTACATACTACACCTGTACAGTCACAGTACCTTACTTGTAGTACTTTTAGCTACAACAGTAGCATGTTACTCTTGCACTACCACAGTACAGATGTTCTCTACTTTCAATGCTATTTACTTTTACTACTCAGTTGTGTACAGTTGTTTCTCAGTACTTTACTTTTCACTCTGGTCTGCTTGTACGTAGTTACTTTTATCATACTTGTGCACTACTTCTTTTCTATATTTAGAATTATTGTGACTTACCTACGGTTCCATTTTCGTGGCACCGCAGATGACGTACATATTGAGGTAGATGTTCTTGAGTTAGCAACGCTAGAGTTTGACCCTAAGACCGCAGTTTTCAGAGCTATTTGCACTTATGTACTTTCTTTCTTCCATGTACATTTATTGGATCATTTTGTACAGTATGGATTGTAATAAATGGACACTATTTGGGTATTTTTGTACATCTCTGCATCATGGCTATTTTGTTTTCACTGGTTTACTGCAGACCTGCAAATAAATCAAATAAGTAATGGCCCCCCTGAGAGTGGGTCGTTACAAGTTTGGTGGCCCACGCAGGTCCGCGCTAACTACCTCGTGAACAATATAGCAAGATCAGGGTGTACAATATAAAATACTCAAATTGAACTCTCGAGTCCAGGACGTCTCGAATGTTCACCTGTATTGGATATATGGGTGGAGTGTCTTTATTATCCATCTTCATTAGGTCTTCCTTGATTCTCATCATCTTCTTTGAACTTTTAACCCTTGTCTAGAAATTTGTGTTCCATTCTTTGGATATACCTTCCATAGTAACCTCCTTTACTAGCAGTTAGAGTGATTTTTCATAGGTTGAACTATCTACTCACTTCTTCTTCATCAGCCTTCCTTCAGTTGGTGATGGCCACTCGATTATCCTTCTTAGTCTTGGAGTATTTATAGTTGTGCTTAGCTCGCCCATACTCCGGCTACATTCTATTTTAAGGAGGGTATCATTCGATCACCAGAAGTTTGAAGTCGACAACAGAAGCGAATCGAAGGACGCTCGAAAGCATTTGAGGTTGGTGCTAGATAATTTCAGACGAGCCAAACCCGACGTGCAAGTGTAGGCTGTTACATCTTATTCATCCTTCTTGAACTCGTAATTCTCTTCTAAACCCCACTTTCATCTTGTACCCGATTTTTTCATGGGTTTGAATCCTTTTCCCACCTACCATCGCCCCCCTCTTTATTTCCTTTTGTCCTCATCCTCTCCTCGAGCCCCGGTCCCACCTAACCTAGCCTACCCTACCCTGCCCTATCGACGACTTCGGCACCCCCCTTTTAAACCCCTCCTCTCTTCCTCACCAAGCCATCCCGTGGCTTCCCCTACACCGTATCGACGCCCACTCCCTCACCCTGCCTCCATCCCCACGAGATCAATCCATCTCGCCTTGAGCTCCTTCGGCCTCATCCAAAGCTCCTTCACCCCACCCTACTCCAGTGACACCCGCCACGTCGAGTAGTCGTAGCCGCCATGGATCGACAACCGTCGATGGCCCTCCGACGATATGCTCTGGGATTTTTGGCCTTGGCGACGATCCTCGTCGCCACCCTTGCTACAGCTATGTGGATGAGATCATGGGAAGTAATGATTCTTAGGCTTCCTGCCCTGGGTCTCGTCCATGTTAAGATCCTGTTTGGGCTTCTTCTTGCGTCTACTCCTTTGGGTGTGCTGGAAAGGGAGTTTTTGGATGTTTACTTGTTGGGTGATGTTGAGTGTTGTGAATGTGAAGTATTGGTCTACGGAAGGAGTGATGACGATGATTATTAGCATGCTATTGGCCTTGGGTGTTGAAGTTGGATGTAGGCATTGTGCTTGGCTCTGGATGAGAGCTTGGGTGTTGGCTTGTTGTGGGATATTATGGAGATTGATGGAAGGAATGCTGGTAATGCGTACTGTCTTTGGGTGTTGGTGTCTTGTACTTACATTTGGGTATTGTTTTAGACGTTAGCTTATTGTTGGGTGACCGGCGCCCCGTTTACGGTGTGGGCGCGGTGTCGTTTTACCGCAAGTGCATGGTTAGTGTAGGGTGCGGGTTTATCGAACTCAGGGAGGTGGATGGCTTGAGTGGCTACTAGCCTCGCCTAGGTCGTGTGCTAGCTACGCGGATAGTATGGGTGGAAGTGTGGAAATAAAAGAAAGAAATGAAAAAGACACGAAATGAATCCCCGCCTACACGGGCTAGAGCATTCATGACACTTGGCATTTGACTTGACCCAGGGTGAGACATTGCCCCAAAAGGTGGTACCTAGCGTCCATGGCCCGATATTCCGGTCGGTGCCAAGCACGCTAGGCCTACCCGGTTCCGGACGTTGGGCATTCCCATGTCCATTAACACCTTCCGTAACCGGGAGCATTAAGGCCACAATGATATCTCCCAACACTTCGTCCAAGCCGTTCCCGCGCGCTAGGACTCCATGTCAACGCTCGGGGCGTGAGCTATGGCTAGGGAGTCAACCGCCAAGTTTATTCCCCCTTGGCCTGACGGTCAGAGGCGGTCTTTCTCCCGCCAATGACAATGAAACACCCCCGCGTAACCCTAATGGCCAAATAGGTCAAATGTGATTTCTAGCAATACATCGAAGCGGATCTTGACAGGACAAGCACCGGACCCCAATCCCCAACACATCTAGTGTGTTGCCATACGAATTGGACCCAGATTGCTAGAAATCCCCATTGACGCATTTCATCGAACACATGCCATGCAACCAAGTCAAATGAAACAACCAAGCATCAATCCTACCCTAACCCGTATTAGGGTTCATCAATACTACTCCATGATGAAAAACATATAAACAAACAACACAAAAGACATACAAACATTCATCATGAAGCAAAATAGACACAATACAAACAATGGAGAAAAAGAAAGGAAAATACTTATCTTGAGTTGAATCGTCAATCCAATACAAGACTTATTGAACAAAAGACCTAATCTAAACTAACCTAAGACTAACAAGAGAAAGGGGCAAAATGCCCTAGAAAAGCTGAAGAAGATCCAAGAAGAAGATGCCCTAAAAGTCGGCCAGCATTGGGTATTTATAGCCCCCATTCCGAGCCCTAACGGAACGGGTCCAAAACCACAGGAAAAATGCCACCCGATCGGTTGACAAGTCAACCGATCGGGTGATCTGTTACAAATAATAAACAGAAAATGGCGGAGCTTCACCCGGTCAGATGAACCGGTCGGTTGAATTCTTGGGGTGACCGGTTGGATCATGGCGCCATCGGGTGAAGAGGTCGGTTGGATGCCCGTGTCTTGGCTCCTCAGAATCAGCTACAGATGAACCGATCGGGTGAGAGTCACCCGATCGGTTGGCATTTGGCTCGAAAAGACAGAGAAACGGCCGCAATGAACCGGCCTGAGAACCGGTCGGGTGACATCCGCTTGAGCTCTAGCTGAGACCGGGTGGTGCACGCGTGCATCACCCGATCGGTTGACTTTGTTCAACCGATCGGGTGAGGGGCTGAATGATGCAATCATCGTCGTTTGACCCCCTGGGTCACGCGTGACTCCTCCCGTTGCGCCGGGGACTTGTGATATCGTCGTTTTTATGTCCAAAATACTAGAAATTCCTGCAAAATACCAAAAACACGGAAAAGTGAAAGAAAACAAGAAAATACAAGAAAAAAAATAAAAGACGGCGGAAAATACGGAGAAACACGGAAGAAAACGCGCGCAAATATATGAAATATAAACGCACGTCATTGGGCATTATGGAGATTGATGGCATTGGTGCTTGATTGGTGATGTAAAAGTACGAGTGCCCGTGGATTAGTCATTGCATGCTGTCTTATAAATGACATCCTTAGCTAGACTCTGTTAGTCACCATTAGCACGAGTAAAAGCTTTAAACCTTATGATCTTCCTTTTAATGTGGTTTAGATAGCTTGCTACTGACTTATCACCTCAAGTTCCAAGTTCGAACAGATGTCGTCATCATAATAATTATCATTTTCATGTAACGTCGTTAGCTCACATTAACTTTTGGCTACTTGAAAAGTCAAGTTAATTATTATGATGATACTGGGCTCAGGACTAATTACGGAAGCTATGATGATGTTAATAGTATGTATTCATAACATCTCTTGTTTTCTGGATGTTATGATGTCACATTATATTTCATGCTATTAACAACTTATTTTTCATTTATCGTAATCGTTCATCAAGCCACCCTTTCGATCGTTTAAATTGCTTAGGCAATTATCGGTCTTCTGAATTCCGAGGACGGAATTATTTTAAGTAGGGTAGGATGTAACGACCCTTATTTGTCAACACATCTATTTACGTATTTGATGTATTTTCACATTTTTAAAAGAATTTTATAAATGGTTAGTTAGGAGTTTTATATCCAAAAATGATTTCAAAATTTCTTGTAAAAATATATTGAGGTATCATACTAGCTAAGGTGTATTTCAGTAAGTTCGGGTTCATCAAATACCTCTAAATAATTTTATAATAATTCATTTCCAGTTATTACTATTTTAGCTAAATGAATTAATTTTCTATACAAACATCATCAACGTGGTTTCACACTTCTACAGTATCATCCTATGATCATTTAGGGCTCCCCATTTTAATTTTGTAATTTTCTGAAATCAAATCGACCTAGAACATGCAAACCCTCTTTCTAAACGTTTTGGCCTAAAACTCGTATCTCCGTAACTCAGATTACGAAATGGACCACATATTCGTGATCCTCGCATTGATACAAACCTGTGGCTATATTTTCGTAATTTTTCGGAGTCGTTTAACTCCAGTGGCAAAATTGTAATTTCGTGTTATCTACGTTTTACTAATTAATCTTTAACCTCACTTATATTAATTAACCACCTACCTAGCCTACCCTTAGCGGCCCAAAATTAAAACGTATAATCACGTTTAAGTTTTACCTATCCTAGGTTCTTCCCCCAAACAATTTGTCAAACCATCATTAATACTCACATTAAATACATACTTAGTATTATATTAATTAAGTTTAATATTTAAACCAGCTCACCACTTAATTCCCTCAACTTCCCCTCTTATTTCTCACTCACCCAAGCCCAGGCTTAGCTCCTCGAACACATCCCCATCCTCTCACCGCCGGCGAACGCCCCGCCGTCCTCCCTCGATCACTCTCTCCCTAGCACCCGCACACCCATCGACGCCGCCTCCCCTCACCCTCACACCGACGATCCGCCAGCATCTCCGAGCGCACCTTCCACCTCTACCACCTATCGAGAGCAGCCACCCACGTCCGCCTATGCTATCCGGCCCCAAGTCTCCCCCTCTCGTCCGACAGCTCCCACCACCTCGCCGCCACCACACGACGCCCCACTCTGACTCCCCGCCACTAGAGATCTCCCCCAAGCACTGCTAAACCCCACATACCCTCGATGTTGACAGCCTCCAACCCCGAGCGACTGTCTGCCTTCGCCGCATGCCATCCTCCGAAGTGCACATTCTACAACCACCCCACTCCGATTCCCTCTCTCCACGGTGACGAGCTCGCCGTCCCTCCACCATGCTCTGCTGCCAAACACCTCCAGAAGCGCCTCCCGGTCCGACGAAGTGCCTCCCCCATCAGCACCATGTCTGCCGTACCCCTCCGCAGTTGGCCCCCACCGGTTCCCCGCTGCGACACGAACTTACCCCGTCGTCCGCCGTCACTGACTGCCTCAGTCGACGACGACGACGACGACGCGAACGAAGACCCACGCCGCTTCGTTTGTTTTTTAGGGGTGAGATACGATGATACGTATATACGTACGTATAAACGTATTTATTAATAGTTATAAAATGATATTATTGGATTTAAATTGATAGTAAATCGTACATGCCTCATAAAAATGCAAGGATAGCTCCAGAAAATCAGGAATGACATTCTGGATCCAATGGCACTAGTTCCATCTCAATCAGAAGAGTAGTTTTAAAGAATAAATTTTTAAGTCTAAAAATTAAATATGTCGTTTTCACTTGAAAATCCATAACTTGTTATTTTCACATAAATGTTGAGTATTGGACTTCTCCCTACTTGGTGTTAATGATGAGCAAACATAAATACTTGTGACTAATCCCCTATTTTGCAGTTAATCCATTGCCTAAGACTATTATGAAGATCTACTAGCAATGGGTGACTCACAAAGTTCATTGAAGGCAAATTTCATGGATTGGATGATCGTAGATGATGATTGAAGCTCCGTGAAGACTTCAAGCTCATACGATGGAAAGAAGAGATTTTTCGTCAAATGTATTTTTCTTTATCTCTTCTAGTATGTAGCTTAGAAGTAGAACATTGATGGAGCACTCACACACATCTACATTCGATCGTAGGACATCATTAGATCAATTGTCCATTGACCCCAATTCATTTGTTTATTGATTGTGCAAGGATTGTTTATAACAGTCGAATGCTTATCAGTTTACAGTCGCCTGTCTCAAAAACAGTCGACTGTGTTTTGTTTTACAATCGCCTGTTATGCACAGAATTTTACAATATAGTTTTGGGCCTTCTCTGATTATTTCGCACAGGCTACTGATGAACGATTCACAGGCGCCTGTCCAAGTGATAGTCGACTGTGTTTTGTAAATCAGTCGTATGTCTATCCTTTGCCCAAACTTTGTTTGATCTGACTTTTAAGGCCAGTCAACTAATGCTGTATATACAGTCGACTGTCTCTTAGATCAGTCGACTGTCTATGCTGCAACAGTCGTCTGTCTGTGAGTCATTTCATTGACTCACCTCTCTGGAAATTCTCTGAGTATTTGACAGTAGTTTGTATAAGGATTTACAGTCGCCTGTTCTATTTAACAGTCGACGTATTATCCTCATCAGTCGTCTGTCCTGTTATCTTACAGGATTTCCAGATTTCATTCAACTTACCATCTCTCGACCAGTCGCCTGTAGAAGAAATTACAGTCGCCTGTTGGTTTAACAGTCGATTGTCTTTGCTTCATCAGTCGACTATCCACGTGGTAAGTTACCGTTATGAATTCTCACCTACCCTTGCTAACTGTGCATCAGTCGACTGTGGTTTCTTCAACAGTCGACTGTTGCAGGTTCAGTTTCTATCTCTTGAGATTTTTCTCACGGATTCCAATTGGGTTTTTACCTAAACTGTTCTGTGGATTTGAGAAACCTATAAATGGGGCTTCTACTGTTCCATTGAAAGGTTACTCATTGATCTTAAGCTTTCATTTCTTAAGTCTAAAGCTCTCAAATCCAAAGCCCTAAGAATTCCAAATCTTTGATCTCTTGCTCTCCAACCTTGAACCAAAGAGTTATCATCTAGGCAATTGGTGCAGTCAAGAGAAAGGGCTTCTCCTCTCTTCCAAGAGAGTTCTTCAACACACATCACACTCCTCCTTCAAGTTCTACTTCTAGGCATAGGTGATTGTAAGTGTTGTTTTTATTATTTCATAACTTTCGTTATTTGAGATTTGCTCTCGATTGTGAGAGTGGTTTTGCTTGCTCCCTGGTTGTGGGAGTCAAGGACATCGATTGTATTCGATTGCACTTGTAGGGTTGCTACAAGTGGGTTTTAAGGAAACCTCAAGTTAGGGTTCTAACTTGAGTATCCGGTGGTATCCGGGTGGAAGGGACGTAGGATTATCGGGAACAAGTCGGGAGTTGGCTTGGGTAATCCGAACCCTAGAAATATAATTGTGTTTGCAATTGTTTCTTATTTGGGTTTAATTCTAATTCCGCATTATATTGTTGGTTTGCATTTTATTTGGCGTAAATTCCTTTTAAATTTGCATAAACACTATTCAACGCCCATTCTAGTGTTTTCCCCATAGACATGGTCCTTACAATTGGTATCAGAGCTCAAGGTTATATCTATGGCATCCAACAACAACAACGTTCCTCCGCCGCCTTCGTATAACAATCACAATCATGATGGAGCGTCCGCGCTTTTCGAAGGTCAATCTACGGTGCACCCTCCGCGTTTCAATGGTACAAATTTTGGCTATTGGAAATGCAGGATGGAGACATTCCTTAGGAGTGTTTCGCTTTGGAGCACCCTCCACAAGGAATACGTCGAGCCCACTGAAGAGGATTTCGACAAATGGACGTCTTTCGAGAAGTCCGCCGAAGTCAACAACGCTAAGGCAATGAACGCTCTTCATTGTGCGTTAGACCCGAATGAGTTCAACAAGATATGCACATGTAAGAGTGCATATCAAATTTGGAACCATCTCATCGTTACCCATGAGGGAACGAATAAGGTAAAACTTTCAAAGTTATATGTTGCCGTGCAAAACTTTGATTTGTTTCATATGCAGGATAATGAGAGCATTGCATCGATGTACAGATGTTTTACCGACATCATCAATGAATTGGAAGCCCTTTCCCAAATATACTCCGAACCTAATAAGGTAAGGAAGTGATCACTCCATATTTTATACCTTTTTTCTGCAGGTTTGCATGTCGTTTTGATCGCTCATATCGTGGTTTTCACGATTATTCGACAATATTGTGATGCTGTTCACTATTTCTTGTTTTTGTCGTATTTCTGTAAATATGGAGCGATCTGGAGCGAATTTGAGATCAAAGAATTTGTATGCACTTAGGAGTGACCCCTACGGCTCATTCGAGGACTTATCAGCAATGGAGGATGAGCGGAAGAAGAAGAAAATCAATAGGAGCGACGAGGAGGCGAGAAGAAGAAGAAATGAGCTCAACAGCACACCACTAGGCCGAGTAGACCACTCACTCGGCCGAACAAGAAGCCCCACTCGGTCGAACAGAACGGATACACAAACGATGATTTCAGTGTATACTCGGCCGAACAAAGGAAGCCCACTCGGCCGAGTGAGAAAGTTCACTCACCCGAGTGGTACATGGAATTCGTCCAGAGAAAGGTCCAAGTTACTGGAATTTTCAGAGACCTGAGGAGGCCCACTCGGCTGAGCATCAATGCTGACTCGGCCGAATGAAGAAGTCCACTCGGCCGAGGCACCCCTGAAGACAGACCCTGAGAACCCCCGAAGTTACTGTTTTTGTACAGGGTTTGTCACTCGGCCGAGTGACCCTCTCCGACTACTGTTAGGGCTGCAGATTCTGGGCTGCGCAGGGGCAGTTCTGTCACGAATTTTTGGACGATTTTAGAGGGTATTTAAACCCTGTTTTTACCCTAGTTTAGGGAGACTTGAACATTAATTTTTAGACTTTCTTTTAGGATTTAGACGGCGACTCTTTTGTGAATTCTCAGCTGGAGATCGTTGGCGTCAACATTGGTTTGTATATTCTTGTTAAAAACTCAATTTTTATGCATTATTTCTCTTTTGCAATGAATTGTGACATGATCATTGTTATTATTTCTGAGATTTGCATGATGTCTAGTGAGTAGTACCGTCCTCCTAGGGCCTAGGGATGAACCCTATGGACCCTATCTCTGAATTGTGATGAATTTGTAGATTTGTTGCTAGAATTGATAATGGTTAGGTTGTGATCAATTGATTACGGGTAGCTAGGAATTTATATCGATTTGGATTTGCAAGAGATTGGATCCCAATTGATAGGAAGGCCTAGATATTCGATTTAGATTGACAATTGAATTTCTCTAGATTTGGTTTGCAAGAGATTGGACCAAAGCTAGGATTTTTAATTGTGAATCTATACTAATATTCATTTGCAAGAGATTGGACGAATAATACCTATCATAACCTAGGTCGTAGCTCGAGTTTGCACGAGAGTGGGCTCGAGATACGATTGAACAATGATGTCATTCTTCACGCTAGCGGCTTAGGCTAGGGTTTGCACGAGAGTGGCCCTATCCTAGGTTTGCTATAGACCGGCAATAGCGCGAGAGCGTAAGCTTAGTTCTACATTAAGTTGCGACTAGTTTACCTATATTCAAGCTTAGCAACAATGAAGCTTATGAATCACAAGGATGAGAGACGGTCCGTAGTGGGGATTTCCTATCCCTAGATGCTTTTTATTATAATGATATTTCTCTGCTATTGAACGATTGTGACTATTACACCCAACTATTCTTGTTCTCTTGATATCTAGGTGATTTGAGTAAGACACGGTCATTTGTCCTCCCTGAGTTCGATACCCGCTCGCCGCTACACCGTGCGCTTGCGGTAAGACTACAAGTCGTTTTTCGGGTATACATCCGGACGCGACCAAGTTTTTGGCGCCGTTTCCGGGGAAGACATTTGACAGTGTTCGATTGTGATCACCCAGTTATATCTTACCATCTATCTATCTTTCTTTATTTTTCCTTTGTGACTCTATTTGCTGCCCAATTTACGTGCTCTCCCAGTATTTTCCATAAGATCTAAACAGGAACATGGGGGACGCAATGTTAATGACTGTGTCTAGCTCGGGAGATGATGATTCCTTCGCGGGCCTTCTTAGGGAACTTGTTGATGAGGTCCATACCACAGGGGCATTTGCCGTTGATATCGAGGACCCCATTGAGCAATTATTTGCTAGCTTCGTGATGGATCAAATCTCACCGGAAGAGACTATCGAGGGCAACATCAGAGTTGATGTGAGGGACGGCAAGTTATATTTTGAAGACGGTAGAGCGTGCATCGAAGAGTACTACACTCCCGAGGAGTCCAATGGGCATGCCGAGATTCAGGGAAGTACACTCTACGACCCTCACTCTTACATTTATGAATCCACTGACACATCTCTTGATCTCAGGTTTGGACCGGAGCAAAGTGGTAGTCTCATCGATACCCACATGGAGTTATGCAGTGTCCATTCCGATACGCCGTCCTCACCAAGAAGTGAATCTGAGCCTGCATGCGAGAACCCACTCCCAGAGCAGGAACTAAACCCAGATGATGCAGAAGAAGCCAAGCTTTCACAAGGAGAGGAAGTAGAGGGTACATCGCCCCCTGAGGTAGAGCTTAAACAATTACCACCAAATCTAAGGTACGCTTTCTTAGGTAATAAATTGACCTATCCGGTTATTGTTAATGCCCACCTCAACCATGATCAACTTGAAAGACTCTAAGATGTCCTTAGGAGTCATAAGGATGTACTTGGCTACACCATCTCTGATCTTAATGGAATAAGCCCTAGGCTTTGCACGCATAGAATCCACTTAGAAAACACTGAAGCTACCTCCATAGAGCCTCAAAGGCGGTTGAACCCTAACATGAAGGAGGTGGTTAAGAAAGAGATTCTTAAATTACTTGAAGCCAGCATTATCTATCCTATCTCTGACAGCCGGTGGGTTAGCCCCGTTCATGTCGTCCCTAAAAGGGGGGATGACCGTTATAAAAAATGAAAAGGGAGAACCCATTTCTACGCGCACTGTCACGGGATGGCGGATGTGTATTTATTATAGGAAATTAAATAAAGCCACCTGGAAAGACCATTACCCATTGCCCTTCATTGATCAAATGCATGAGCGCCTTGCTAAACATAAATACTTTTGTTATTTGGATGGGTATTCGGGATTCTTTCAAATCCCCTTGCATGAAATGACCAAGAAAAGACCACTTCACATGTCCTTATGGTACATATGCCTACCGTAGAATGCCCTTTGGACTTTGCAATGCTCCCTCCACTTTTCAAAGGTGCATGACATCCATCTTTTCTGATTAAATTGAAAATATTATGGAAGTCTTCATGGATGATTTTTCTGTTTATGGAAGTGAGTTTGATTCTTGTTTGGCTAATCTTACTAAAGTTCTTAAAAGATGCCAACAAAATAACCTCACTCTTAATTGGGATTAATGTCATTTTATGGTCACCGAGGGGATAGTTCTTGGGCACCTTGTCTCTTCCAGAGGGATTGAGGTTGATAAGGTGAAAATTGAGGTAATCGAAAAACTCCCTCCTCTTATTAATGTTAAGGGCATTAGAGGCTTTCTTGGTCATGCGGGGTTTTACCGTCGCTTTATCAAGGATTTTGCCTTAATTGCCCGACCTCTTACCGCCTTACTTGCTAAAGATGCTCCATTTATCTTTTCAGGAGAGTGTTTGCAAGCATTTAATACATTGAAGGAAGCGCTCATTTCCGCTCCCATTATACAACCGCCCGACTGGAGCCTTCCCTTCGAGCTAATGTGTGATGCAAGTGACCAAGCGATTGGAGCAGTGCTAGGACAGAGGAAGGACAAAAAGCTTCATGCAATATTCTATGCAAGCGAAACATTGGACGAGGCACAGAAAAACTACACCACAACCGAAAAAGAGCTCTTGGCGGTTGTCTATTCCATCGAGAAGTTTCGGTCCTACCTCCTTGGATCCAAAGTTATTGTCCACACCGACCATGCGACATTGAAGTATCTTCTAAGCAAAAAAGAGGCAAAGCCAAGATTGATTAGATGGATACTTTTGTTGCAAGAATTTGACTTGGAGATTAGAGACAAGAAGGGAACGGACAACGTTGTGGCAGACCACTTGTCTAGGCTTGTTCGTGACAAGGAGGATGAAAGCTTACCAATCGATGACACCTTTGTCGATGAGAGGCTATTCGCCATAAGACCCAGAGAGGTGCCTTGGTATGTGGATTTGTTAATTATTTGGCTTGTGGGATAAAACCATGCGGAATGACCACGCAACAAAAGAGGATATTTATGCACGAAGTCCGAAACTATTTCTGGGAAGATCCGTATCTCTTCAAGATATGTAAGGACGGTGTTATACGGAGGTGTGTTTCCAAAGAGGAGGCTACGTCAATCATTTTGCATTGCAATAGCATGCCATGTGGGGGACATCATGCCGCATCTAAAACCACCACTAAGATATTACAGTGCGGGTTCTTTTGGCAAACCATGTTCAAGGATACGCATGACCTCGTCAAGAGTTGCGATAGATGCCAACGGACCGGAATTATATCCAAACGAAACGAGATGCCAATGAAGCCCATTCTAGAAATTGAGCTATTTGATTGTTGGGGAGGGGACTTCATGGGACCTTTTCTGTCAAGCAAAGGAAACAAGTATATCTTATTAGCCGTGGACTACGTCTCTAAATGGGTAGAAGCCATTGCAACCCCTACCAATGATGCGAGGGTGGTATCCAAAATTTTCAAGCAAAACATCTTCCCACGCTTTGGAGTGCCTCGCACTTTGATAAGCTATGGGGAAGCCACTTTATAAGAAAAAAATTTGAAGCCATGTGGAAAAAGTACGGGGTGAATCATAGAATTGGCATGGCATACCACCCTCAGACGAGTGGCCAAGTGGAGGTGTCAAACCGAGAAATCAAGCAAATTATAGAAAAGACCGTCGATAGATCTAGAAAAGATTGGTCCATGAAATTGAACGATGCACTATGGGCATATCACACGGCCTTGCACACTCCCATTGGCACCACACCATACCTACTTGTTTATGGGAAAGCTTGTCACTTGTCGGTAGAGTTGGAACACCGCGCATATTTGGCTATTAAGACCTTCAATTATGACTACAAGAGTGCGGCGGTGAGGCGACTCTTAGACATCAATGAGCTTGATGAGATTAGACGAGATGCTTACGAGAGCTCAAGAATTTACAAGGAAAGGACTAGAATCCTCCACGACGCACGCATCACCGTTACGGACTTCAAGGTCGGAGACAATGTCCTCCTATTCAATTCCCGGCTCCGACTCTTTCCCGGAAAGTTAAGATCGCGATGGTCCGGACCATTCACTATTAAGCACATACAACCGGGGGGAGCTTTTGAATTGGAAGGAAAAGACGGAGCCACATTCAAGGTAAATGGACAACGGCTCAAGCATTATTCCGAAGGAGCCCCCACCGGTGAAGTGAATCGCATATATCTACTCAAGGGACGCCCCCACGATCTTTCATACCTCCTTGAAGAGGTGATCGACGAAGCCATACAGCACTCCATTGGCGCTCTACATGATGATGGCCTTGAAGAAGTCCAAACTTCTAGCATTGGAGAGAATTCGGAGGACCCTCCAGATAGCTCTACGGCCGATGATAAAGACGACACTGATGTCGCGAGGATAAGGGAGCTTTGCAAGCTCTCAACGGCTAACAATTCAAAGAAAGCTCCGTCGAATAAAAGATCGGCGTCACCGGTGAAGAAGAAGATTGGTACTAGCTCAAGCTTGTGGGACTTTTCTCCCAACTCTACCCATGATGAGGGGACGCCGAGGAAGGCCAACGAGCATCAACAACCAAATCCAAGTGGCCTTCCCGGCAAATTTGACGGGCGCATCTCACATGCGCCCAATATCACGCACTAAACTGAAACCATAAGGGGTCGAGCTCATGACCTTAAACGAGCACTTTTCGGGAGGCAACCCGACGGTTTTATATCATTCTTAGTTGATTTTTATTTTTATTTTAGATTTTTCTTAGTGTTTAGAGTCTAGCGTCTATAAAAATCGTGACAATGTGCTCTATTTTTAATAACAGGAGATGGAGAACGAGAGATCATTCATATGGAGGATGACTAAGGCAAGGGAGAGCGCTCCAGGAACGTGCTCAGGCCCCAGGAGAAGGAAGAGACTGACGGGAGGAAGAAAAATAGAGAATAGAGCGAAAACAGAGAGCCGTTGCAGAAAACAGGAAGCCACTCGGCCGGAGTGACATATTGTTAGGGTTTCTATCATAGTACAACTAATTTATACGCAGCGGAAAATAGAAACCTACTAAGATTCATGCGATTCTAATTAATTCGAATAGATTACTAACCTTTCTGACGATCTGAATCTGTCGGACTGTAGGTGCTACGACGATCTGAATCTGTCGGACTATAGGTGCTGTTCTACGAACGACCACCCTCAATCGGTATCCACACGCAAATGTCACGAACAGGACTTGCGAGGGTGCTAGCTCCTTTGCCGCAACTAGGGTTTCTCTCGCTCTTTGTTTTTCTCAAAAACGGAGGAGGTAGAAAAAAACGTAAAACTGAAAATCGTGATTCTATATCTTATATAGAATCCTACGTTAATCCCTTAACAACATTCAGTTACGCGACGCTATCTCAGGGATAAGAATCCCACGTTAACACATTAACGTATTTCAGTTAAGAGACGATATCTTCGGGATAATATCTTAACGAGATACGATATCTGACGGTTAAGATATTTCACCTTATCACGAATTTCAAATCATATTCGAAATCATGTTTAAACCCTATCCTATCTAATTCGTTCTTTGTATGAGACCCAATAGGCTCATATTAAGTTGGCAGTGGGCCTAATCTCATTAGAAGTCCACAAGTCATAATTGGTCTCTAGCAAGACATTTTGACTACCCAATTAATATGAATATCGTTAGTCCGATATTAACCTAACCAATAGGACATGTCATAATCCTTTTGTCACACGATATCTTATTTGAACATAAGTCATGGGTAGTGTCATAGTTATATTGTTCAAACATTTAATTTCTCGCTTTCTAAGTAGACTGATAAAATCAAATGACATTCATTTGAGCACGGCCATGCATTTCTCAGTCCTACTTATCGAGGGTCCCATTAGATATCTCTCATAGGAGAGGGACAAATTCCATCTTGTTCATTCACTTTCCTCTGCATAATTCACATCATATTCGATCATACCCTTTATGATTATCTGATTAAAGACAACGTTTGATTATGTCAAAATATGATGTTCCTTATGTAGGAAACTGTGATGAGCTCAGGTCTAAGGATTCAATGACATAACTATTATGAGATCATTTATGACACTAATCCATGTAATGATCTCATAGCGAGTCTATCCAGTACATGTTCTCCAACAAGTACCTATAAGTTTGATTTGTATCACCATACATATAATTATCTCATAATTATCTACCAAACTCATACTAATCTTAATTCTTCATTAAACCTTTAATGATGAACGACTAGGGATTATTAGAATAGCATACAACAACTATTCAACCATTATTATAAAGAAACATGCAAGCAATATAATAATAACAATAATAAGAGAAACATTTTATAAATGAAAATGACATAACATAAAGGTCCAATTATTTGGCCTAGGGCACAACCACTAACAATCTGCCACTAGCACTAGGCCTAATTATACAAGTATCTAATACCCGTAGACCTCATATGTTTATCATGTTTGGCTTGTGAGAGAGCTTTGGTAAGTGGATCAGCAATGTTGTCATCTGTTGGTACTCTGCATATCTCGACGTCATTATTCTTAATAATTTCTCGAATGAGATGATAACGCCTGAGTATATGTTTGGATCTCTGATGAGATCTGGGCTCTTTTGCCTGTGCAATAGCACCATTGTTTTCACAATAGAGAACCACTGGATTTGCGATACTAGGAACTACTCCTAGTTCAGTAACAAACTTCCTTATCCATACTGCTTCCTTAGCTACATCTGATGCTGCAATATACTCAACTTCTGTTGTAGAATCTGCAATAGTGCTTTGCTTGGAACTTTTCCAACTTACAACACCTCCGTTTAACATAAACACATATCCAGACTGGGATTTAAAGTCATCTTTATCAGATTAGAAGCTTGCATCTGTGTAACCATTTACAACTAGCTCATCTTCCAATCCTCCATACACCATGAATGCATCCTTAGTTCTTCTAAAGTACTTAAGGATATTCTTGACTGCTTTCCAGTGACTTTCACCGGGGTCTGACTGGTATCTGCTTGTCATGCTCAAAGCATAGGACACGTCTGGTCGAGTACATATCATGGCATACATGATAGATCCTATAGCCGAAGCATAAGGATTCTTACTCATGCGATCTCGCTCATCAGATGTCATAGGACATTGAGTCTCGCTAAGGGAAATGCCATGAGACATTGGCAAGAATCCTCTTTTAGATTCTTGCATGCTGAACCTATTCAACACTTTGTCTATGTATGTACTTTGACTCAGACCAATTATCCTTTTAGATCTATCCCTATAGATCTTAATGCCAAGGATATAAGCAGCCTCGCCTAAATCTTTCATTGAGAAAGAACTCCCTAACCAAGTCTTGGTTGTTTGCAACATAGGGATGTCATTTCCAATGAGTAATATGTCATCAACATATAACACAAGAAATACTACTGCGCTCCCACTAACCTTCTTGTATACACAAGGTTCATCTTCATTTTGTATGAATCCAAACTCTTTGACTGTTTCATCAAAACGAAGATTCCAGCTCCGAGAAGCTTGCTTTAATCCATAAATGGATCTTTGAAGCTTGCAAACCTTTGTAGAATTCTTTGAATGAACAAAACCCTCATGTTGTGTCATGTACACATCCTCGAGCAAGTTTCCGTTAAGAAACACTATTTTGACATCCATTTGTCATATCTCGTAATCATAGTACGCAACAATGGCAATTAGAATTCTTATTGATTTAAGCATTGCAACTGGCGAAAAGGTTTCGTCATAGTCTATACCATGAGTTTGTGTGAAACCTTTTGCAACAAGTCTTGCTTTAAAGGTATGCACTTTGCCATCCATGTCAGTTTTCTTCTTAAAAACCCACTTGCACCCAATGGTTTTAACTCCTTCAGGTGGATCAATCAAGGTCCAAACTTGATTATCATACATGGATTGCATTTCAGATTTCATGGCTCCTAGCCATTTCTCAGATTCTGGACTTGACACAGCTTCTTGATAGGTAGTAGGCTCATCTTGATCTATGAGCAATACTTCACGAGTGTCCGTTATGAGAAATCCATATTTCTCGGGCTTGTGTCGTGGCCTATCAGATCTGCGTGGTGCTTGTGTAGCTCATACAGGTTCTACAACTGTTTGTGGAACTTGTTGAACTTCCATCGTTGGTTCTATACCATCCTGTGGTTCTCGAAACTCTTCGAGGTGCCCACTGGTTCTTTTAGAAATAAATTCCTTTTCTAGAAAGACACCATTTTGAGCAAAAAACACTTTGTTCTCTGAGGGATTATAAAAGTAATATCCTTTAGTTTCTTTAAGATATCCCACAAAAAGGCATTTATCAGATTTTGGGGCTAACTTATCTGAAACTTGTCTTTTCACATAAGCCTCACATCCCCAAATTTTTATAAAAGACAGACTAGGTGTTCTCCTAGTCCATATCTCATATGGTGTCTTTTCAACCGCTTTAGATGGAACTCGATTCAAAGTGAACGTAGCTGTTTCTAAGGCATGGCCCCAGAAGGATAATGGAAGATCTGTTTGACTCATCATGGATCGGACCATATCTAATAAGGTTCGATTTCTCCTTTCAGATACACCATTCCACTGTGGTGTTCCTGGTGGAGTTAATTGTGAAACAATTCCACAACCCTTGAGATGATCATCAAATTCTTGGCTCAAGTATTCACCACCCCGATCAGATCGAAGTGCCTTAATAGTTTTGCCAAGTTGATTTTGTACTTCATTTTGAAAAGTTCTGAACATTTCAAATGATTCATGTTTATGTTTCATTAAATAGATATAGCCATATCTACTGAAATCATCAGTGAATGTAATGAAGTACTGAAATCCTCCCCTAGCATGGATGCTTAATGGACCACATACATCTGTATGTATTAGGCCCAATAAATCAGTGGCTCTTTCACTATGTCCAGTGAAAGGATTCTTTGTCATTTTGCCTAATAAGCAAGATTCGCAATTTTCAAATGATTCAAAATCAAATGACTCGAAAAGTCCATTTTGATGGAGCTTAGATATGCGTTTCTCGTTTATATGGCCAAGACGACAATGCCATAAATATGTGGGAGTCATATTATTGGGTTAGGATTTCTTAGCAGTTATGTTATAAATTTCTCCACTGTTGGAGTTGTCTAGATTTAGGACATAAAGGCCATCATATGAATCAGCAATACAATAAAGCACATCATCATAATAAATGGAGCATCTCTTATTCTTAATAAGAAAATAAAATTTTTCATCATCCAGACATGAAACTGAAATAATATTCCTACTCAAAGTAGGAACATAGTAGCAATTATTCAACACTAATAAAAGCCCATTTGGCAAAGACAATTCATAGGATCCTACAGCTAAAGCAGCAACTCTTGCTCCATTTCCAACTCGTAGGTCCACTTCGCCCCTTTTCAGTTGTCTACTCCTTTTCAACCCCTGCACATTTGTACAAATGTGAGATCCACATCCAGTATCTAATACCCAGGAAGTAGAAGTAGATAAGTTAATTTCAATAACATAAATACCTGAAGATGTAGTCTCATTACTCTTCTTCTTCTTCTTCAGATCTTCCAAATAGAGTTTGCAATTCCGCTTCCAATGACCAGGTTCATTGCAATGGAAACAAACTCCCTCCTTTGGAACTTTTGCAGGCTTATCAGCAACTTTTGCTTTAGCCTTTCCTTTAGGCTTACCAGCAACTCTTGCTTTAGCCTTTCCCTTGTGTTTCATTCCTTTCCCTTTGTTCACCATAAGTACATGACTAGGCTTTTTCTTTATACTTAGCTCAGTAGTTTTAAGCATCGAATGCAGCTCAGCAAGAGATTTCTCCATGTCATTCATATTGTACTGCATGACAAACTGATCAAAACCATCAGTCAATGAATTAAGGATCAAATCCGTAGCCAGTTCTAAACTGAGGGGAAATCCAAGCCTTTCAAGATGATCAATGTAGCCTTTCATCTTCAAAACATGAGCGCTAACTGATGCACCTTCAGCCATTTTGCAAGCATGCAAAGCTTTGGTAGTCTCATACCTTTCCTGCCTTGCATGTTGTTGGAAAGTCTCCTTGAGATGAACACTCAGCTCATAAGCCTCCATGTGTTCCAGATCCTTCTGAAGTTCTGGGCACATAGTGGCTAACATGAGACAACCAACATCAACAGAATCATCAAGATGTTTCTTATACTTATCCTTTACAGCCTTTGAAGCATCAGTAGGTGGTTCTTCAGGGAGAGGATCATCCAGGACATACAACTTCCTTTCATGCTTGAGAACAATTCTCATGTTTCTGAACCAGTCAAGGAAGTTGGTGCCATTTTCTTTCAGCTTGTCCTTCTCAAGGACAGATCGCAGTGACAGTGCAGAAGTGTTATGAGATGTCATTGATCTACAAATATGCAAAATAAACATTAGTACCAATTTCATTTTAAAATGTTTCATAAAGCTCCCACAAAAATAATAACCCTCAATATTAATTACAACAATTGCAACACTTTAGTGGGCTAAGATCCATATTTCACCCAACTTTAAGTCAGCTTTGGCATGACACTTAAAATCAAGTTATTTAGGTAGGTAACACTTTACCAATTATATCTAATATAATTCTTAGATTCTTTATGGGATTTTTGACATCATATGTCTCAGCATGTTATAATCCCATCTAATGCCCTTAGGCCCAAAACCATTTTGATAGCCTAATTAAGTCTAACCATTTTTAAATATATGGGTAGCACGATTACCCATCCTGCCTTACTATGATAACCTAATGCACTTCGCTTTGGCAGAACCCACATTTTGGTGATCATAGTCTTGACAGGTATTCAAATCATGGGTGGCATACGACTTAAAATTATGGTGAGGGAATTTTAACAATTAAGTTATGATGTCTATTTATATTAATATATTATGCATCATTCCATACATGGCATCTCATGCACATATATCATCATATATTGCATCACATACAAAACTGATAAACATAACATATATGAAACATGTGATAGCATGTAAAACATCATATATACATCAAAACAAATCATGTTATCACATAGCATGGCATCAAATTTTTATTCAAAATGATATGTCACAAATTCTGTTTAATAACTTCCACGACATATAATGCGCAACGAACACGGCGGTCCCGCTAGCCGGTTAGCGGGCGGAGTTAAGGGGCAGCGCCCCTTACGGGGTTCCGAAGGGGTAGCGCCCCTGTGCGGGGTCGAGGGGCAGCGCCCCTCGGCGTTTTGAATTATCAGTAATCTCATTAATGATTTTCTGCCTTTAAAAACCCCTATTTAAATTTCTGAGTGATGAATCTGCTGATCATATCAGCATCATTTAATCGTATTAAACAGTCATTGCTCAGACTCTGCTGATCAAATCAGTGTTATTTTAATCAAATTAAACAGTCCCATTAATCAGTGTTAGTTGATCATATTAATCATATTAAACAATGATATGCGTAGATTTAATCATATTAAATAATGATTACAGTAAATTTAATCACATTAAACATATTAAATAATGATCTGCGTGAGTTTAATCATATTAAACAGTGATTACCGTAGGTTTAATCATATTAAACAATGATCATAAATTAACATGTTAATCATATTAACAATAATCACGTTAATCATATTAACAACAGCGTAATCATAAAGCATGTTGATCAAATTAACAGTGATTAATTTCGTGGCCATCTATATGTCATGTATATTATTAAACATCAATTATTTGTATCTCATACAGACAGATTAAACAGATTGTGTTTTCAATTAACAACATGTAATGGTATTTATGTATCAACATACATACATGTTAAAATCATGCCAGCAAATATATAGACATCTCATACATATAAACATGGCATTATTCAAATCAATTGAATTCGCAAGTTGCTCTGATACCACTGTTAGGGTTTCTATCATAGTACAACTAATTTATACGCAGCAAAAAATAGAAACCTACCAAGATCCATGCGGTTCTAATTAATTCGAATAGATTACTAACCTTTCTGACGATCTGAATCTGTCGGACTGTAGGTGCTGCGACGATCTGAATCTGTCGGACTATAGGTGCTGTTCTACGAACGACTGATCACTCCTTATTTTACACCTTTTTCCCGCATGTTTGCATGCCATTTAGATCGCCCAAATCATGTCTTTCACGATATATCGACGATATTGCGATGCTTTTCACGATTTGTTGTTTTTGTCGCATTTCAGGCGATTTGGCGCGATTTGGAGTGATCTTGAGATGCGCTTACTCCAGAGGGTCACCGACGACCTCCCCGAGTGGTATTTTGCTGTTGGAAAGGAGCGGAAGAAGAACGGACGTCGCAGGAGCGACGAGGAGGCCAAAACAAGCAATCTGGGCATTTTTAGTGTCCCACTCGGTCGAGTGAAGGAGTCACTCGGCCGACCAGCGAGACACCGCTCGGTCGACCAGATCAGACACGATTCATATGTGCACTCGGCCGAGCGACGGATACTACATCGGCCGAGTGACGAGACCCCGTCCGCCTGAGTGGCGCCCAGACGAAGCCATTCAAAAATCTCCAAGTTACTGTTTTTCGGCTGCCTGAGCTTCAGAAGACCCACTCGGCCGAGTGGATAATCCCGACCGCCCGAGTACCAAGAAGCCATCGGCCGAGTGACGACAACTCACTCGGCCGAGCAGCCCTCGAAGTGAAGACCCCTGAAGATCGAGACTTACTGGAAATTTACAGGGTTTTCACTCGACCGAGCGACTTTTGTCACTCGGCCGAGTGCGACGCGCTGCCTGTAGCGAAAATTGCGGAAAACAGGCTGCGCAGGGGTATTTTGGTCACAGTTTTTGGACGATTTTGGGGGGTATTTAACCCCTGTTTTTACCCTAGTTTTGAGAGCTTCTCTCTTAGATTTTTTTGCAGTTTTTTAGATTAGCTTTTTAGTTTTATTCTTGTGATTGGAGAGGAGACAAAATTGGATTTTTGTTGGGATTAATTGAAGAACTCCATTGGTTTGTGTTTTCTCTTCTCTAAAAATTCTATTTTTATTGCATATCTCAATATTGTGATGAATTCTATTGCTTATTTCATTGATTATTTTTGTGATCTTGCTATGAATTGTGAGTAGTCGCCACGTCTTGGGACGTGGGGATGAACCCTACAAGCCCTATTTCATGATTGTGATGAATTGGCAGGAATTTTGCTAGATTTGCTATTAGGGATTAGATTGGGATCAATTTACTACGGATGGCTAGGAATTCACATCGATTGGGATTTGCAAGAGATTGGATCCCAATTCGATAGGAAACCCTAGAAATCCGAATTGGGTTGGAATCGAATTTCCGTAGTATCGGTTTGCAAGAGATTGGACCGATACTAGGGTTTTCGGTTCCAATTCCGTGCCGATACCCGTTTGCAAGAGATTGGACGGGTAGGAACTATCCCAATCTAGGTTGTGGGCCGAGTTTGCAAGAAATTGGGCTCGGTGCACGATTGAAAGATGATGTTGATCCTAATGCTAGCTTCCCTAGGCTAGGGTTTGCAAGAGATTGGACCCGAGCCTAGGATAGCTATAGACCGGCAACAGCGCGAGAGCGTGAGCTTGGTTCTACATTCAGTTGCAACTAGTTCATCCAAAATCTTATTCTAGCAATTTTGATACCGATGAACCACTTTTACGAAATATGGTGAGTAGCGGGAATTCCCCATTCCCTAGACGTTCTTTATTTGATTTGATATTTCCGTACTTTGTCTGACGATTGTGACAGGATCGACAAAGGCAAATTTCTCTCTTCTTAAATAGCCAGGTTGATTGGAACAAGCACGGTCATTCGTCCTCCCTGTGTTCGATAACCCGCTCGCTGCTATACCGTGCGCTTGCGGTAAAACTACAACCGTTCTTTGGGGTTACATCCCGGAGCGATCAAGTTTTTGGCGCCGTTGCCGGGGACTACATTCTGACGGTGTTCGGCATCGACCACCCGACCTCAGGGAGAATGGAGGATACAACGCCAACAATAGAACTCAGTCAGGAAGACTATGACTCCTTCACAGACCTCCTTAAGGAGCTTGTCGACGAGGTCCACGCTACCGGAGCTTTCGCTATTGATATCAAGGACCCCGACGAACAACTGTTTGCTAGTTTTGTGATGGACTAGGTCTCCCCGGAGGGGACTATCGGAGGCAATGTCAGAGTTGACGTGATCGACGACAAATTATATTTCGAAGATGGTAGAACAAATGTCGAAGAGCACTATACTCCTGAAGAATCCTTTGAGCACACCGACATTCAGGGAGTTGCACTCTATGACGCTCACTCTTGTTTTTATGAATCATCTGAGGTGTTTCTTGATTCCAGGCACGAACCAGAACAGAGTGAAGGCTTTGACGATGCTAGCACTGAATCGGAGAGCGCCTATTTCGATGCCTCGTTGACCGGCGCCCCGCGTGATATGCGCGGCGGCGCGGTGTCGTTTACCGCAAGTTTCACGGTTAGTGTAGGGTGCGGGAATATCGAACTCAGGGAGGCGAGGTTGTGCTTGGGTCAGGTAGGACCTAAATCACCCCTAGGGGCGAGCTAGCCCGAATCGGCAGATGGTTGTCACGAAAGTAAATAAAAGCGTATGAACAAAAAGAAGGTAAACCCGGGACTTTGGTTTCCACCCCGACGAGAGACTCTCGCCGCCGCGACCTACGGGTATGGATAGCGTTCGGGATTAGGGTCTAATGGTGGGACGCTGCCTCTAAAAGTGATACCGGCGTCCCATGGGCCCGATATTCCGGTCGGTGCCCAGGATGATACACCGGACTTCCCGGATTCGATCAGTGGGCACTCCCATGTCCATAAACACTGATCGATCCCGGGAGCACTAAGCCCGCAACGATAACTCCCAACGTCTCATCCTGCCGCTCCCGCGTGCTAGGATTCGACGTCTACGCTAAGGGTGTGAGCTATGGCTAGGGAGTCAACCGCCAATTTTATTCCCCCTTGGCCCGACGGTCAAAGGCGGTCTTTTTCCCGCCGATGACAATGAAACGCCCCGCGTAACCGTTAGATTCCTACTCCCTATCGATTTCCTAACCCTATGGACGCATCGGGAAGAGCCCCCGAAGGGGTTTCCACCAAAATCCCAGATTTGGGAACTACTCACAAGAATTCATGAAAAAGCAATCTAAATGAAATTTAACCGTTAGAATCATAATCAGACGATTGCAATGCGGAAGTAAAGGAGTAATAAAGACAATACTAAAAAATTAGAAAGATCTGAAAACTTACTTAAGAGTAACAATTACAGCCGTCACAAGGAAATAAAACAGTAAAAAAATAGCAACTCCCGTTTCTGGAACCCTAGGGGTCATATATATAGATTTTCGGATCAACCGATCGGGTGACAAGTCAACCGATCGGTTGATCCGTTACAGATAAATTACAGAAAACGGCGAGTTTTCACCCGATCTCACGAACTGATCGGGTGAGTTCTTGGGCGACCGGTTGGATCTTGGAGCGGTCGGGTGAATCGGCCGGTTGAACGCCCGTGTCTTCAGATCATCTTCTTCAGCTACAGATGAACCGATCGGGTGAGAGTCACCCGATCGGTTGGAATTCTGCTCGAGAAAACAGAGAACAGCCGCCCGCAGAACCGGTCTGTGAACCGGTCGGGTGACTTCTTCGTGAGCTGCGGCAGCGACCGGTTGGTGCACGCGTGCATCACCCGATCGGTTGGAGATGACCAACCGACCGGGTGAGGGGCTGAAAGATGAATACTTCGCCGTTTGACCCCCCGGATCACGCGTGACTTCTCCCGTTGCTCCGGGGACTTGGGATATCATCATTAAACGTCCCCTACGTGGTCAATCCCCTGCAATCATGGACAAACAAGGAAAAGTGAAAGAAAACGGGAAAACATACGAAAACAAATAAGAGACGGCGGAAAAACACGGAGAAATACAAAGGAAAACATGCGTGAATATATGAAATATAAACGCACGTCAAAATCCCCCAAGCTGAACTCTTCCTCGTCCTCGAGGAAGACGAGTGAGAGTAGGAGCTCGGAAGGGAAAAATAGAGAGGAAGAAAGAAAAAGAAAACTCTAAGCCCTAGATCGTCCATCAGAGCCATCAAAATCAAAAACGACACACCAAGCAAGAAAACGCCAAATCTCACCACTAAACCTAGGAAAGCGAGTCCAAATAAGTGTCGTGGGTCCACGCAGTGAAGCGCGAGTGAGCGTGGTCGTGTGCTAGCAAATGGTGAAGCTTTCTACGATGTGCTATGAGGCTCGATATACACAAATCCAAGAAATGACCCAAAATATCGATCCGAATTGAATTAAGCGGCGAATATAAGTTCAAGCATGCATGAGAAGAGTGGGAAAAGAAGCGTATCATGCATCGGGGACTCCACAACTAGGGTTAAGGAAATCACGCCACTATAGCCTAGATACTAGCTAAAAAGCTCCTAAGCCAAGTGTTTTTGATAACGACGGGGGTTGAGATGATGTGGAGAAGAACACTCGGTGCAAATTCTCGCCTTCCCTTTATTCTTGGCAAGTATGAAAATATTCACACGGGAATTTTTTTGGGTTTTGGGTATTTGCATATTTTTTTGGCTTTTTGGCTATACAATCTTTTTCTTTTCTTTTCTTTTCTCTTTTTTTTTTGAATTTTTGGGATATTGGCTATACACATGTGTACTCTCCCAAGTGGGAGAACGGTACACGATTAGGGGATTTGCACCAAGTAAAACAAAAAAGAAGCCGAAATCTAAACACTCGGGCAAAGGAGACTATTGTTGCTAAATAGAGCTTAGGCTAAATGGGGTATCCTAGTCCTTAGTTGTGGAATCCCGACGCATGCGAATTGAAGTATACGATATAAATAGCATGCATATAGAAGCAGACATTACAAGCAAACCGCATATTCAAATCGGAGCATGACAATCTAGGGGTCATTCCTGAACCGGTATATAAAGTAAAACCACAAAGCAGAAGCGCACCAAATGCTAGTCACGACACACGACTCACAAAAAGCTAAGTGGACCCACGATGCGTGAAATGCAAGAGGACTCGAAATCCTAGGGTTAGTGAGTGCGATTGTCTGTGCAGTGCTAGGTGTGTGTGTGACTTTGTGGCGATTCATCATAGGATTCATTTCTAGGCGAAAGAGCTAAAGAAAGAAGGAAAAAGAAAAAAGAAGAACACGATGGAAAACGACTCAAATAACGTAGAAAAACAACACAAATGACGCACGAAGTGCGACTCCCCCAAGCTAAAACTTGCATTGCCCTCAATGCAATAAGAGTGAGTACGGGAGGGCAATGAAAATGGGGGGAATACACACAGACACGAAAAGAAATGAAAACGAGGAAAACACATAGATAAAACTGAAAAAGAAAGAAAAAACAAGATCAAAATCAAACAATACGAAAATAAAAATAAAATAAAATCACACGACACGACACTCAAAAAGTGAAAAACGAACACACACACAAAAATGAGAAAAACAAACAAAACACGACAGCACACCAAAGTAGACTTCCCCCAAGCTAGACCAGAAAGTGCTAGCGAAAAGATGTGATCAAAGAAATTCAGAGATGTGCAAGGGGGCGTCAAAAACAAAGGGGGTGAATCTAGAAAGCAGGAGGAGCTGAGTCCTCGTCCTCCTCGGAAGAGGGTGTGGATGGGTGGTCGGGGGAGGCTGGGGGTGTGCTGAGAAGTGGGGGAAGAGGCGAAGTAGTGGGGGCAGTGGTGGTGTGAACAATGGGACGAGTGTCGGTGGTGGTGGGAGGTGGTGGTAGGAAGGCGATCAAGGTGGTGGTGAGAGGAATAGAAGTGGAGGAAGTAGGTGCGGTGGTGACGGTAGTGGGAGGTGGTGGGAGGGATCTGGAGCGCACCGGTAATTTCCTCCGGCGCACGTATGGAGTGACGGAGGAGAAGTGAGGTAGCGTGGGTGCGGTGGAAGTGGTCGGGAGGGGTGAAGTGGATGCTGGGATGGGATGTGAAGAGGGAGGGGAGGAATGTGGTGAGGGGGGTGATGGATGTGGAGAAGTGTGGGTGGGTGGAGGAGAAGATCGCCTGGGTGGTGAAGGTGGAGGTGGTCCGTGGATATGGGTAAGAAGGCAGAGAATGGCGGCCACGTTCCTCTCAAGTGCGAGGAAACGTGGGTGAGTAAGAAAGGAGGATGGTGATGGGTCCGAGGAAACTGAGGACATGGCGAGCTCACGAAGGGCGGCGACCTCCCTCTCAAGCCCCAGACGGGCAGATACCTGACGGCGACCAAAAGACGTAGACTGACGCGAGGCAGAGGTGGTGCCGCCAGGTAAGGTCGAAGAGGTGCTGGCGGCAGTGGTCATGCCAGCACAGGAGACAAGGCCAGAAATGGCCGCAAGGAGGTGCTCAGACGTGATCGGTCCCGGAGCAGAAACGGGACGACTCGGGCCAGCCCCTAAATCTCCCCCAGACGCAGGGATATCCTGCTCGTCTAAGTGGGCGGCAGGGGACGGTGATCTGCGGGCGCCTGCGGGAAGGAAAGGAAGATTCAACCCCGCTAAGAAGTCGGGATCAGGAGGGAAAGTCCAATCTCCCACGAGAGCAATGGTCATGCGAGCGGGGTTGGGCAGAATGGTGTAAGGGGCTGGGGGGTGGCCATAATGAAATATGAAGCGGCCATCCGAGCGGGGCTTGATCATGTGGATGTGCCGCAGGACATCAATATCGAGATGTGAGGGTCCTGCGGCAGCTGGAAGATTATTGGGGATGGCGATATTGAATTGGGCGTGAGAGCATATGATCGTGATGATGCCCCCATAACAGAACTTCCTCTTCCCGGCCCGGCTGATCTCGAGTAGCTTGTAAACAAGCCAATCGCTACTATGGATAGGGACGGTAGGGGCCCTGAAGCTGATTCCATCATCATCCCGGACATAAGGAAAAGTCATGGCCCAGAGGATAAAAAGATCAGGGATAGTCACAGTGCCTGACTCGTCCCTAGGAAAGAATGCAGATGAAATGATCCTGTGGGCTAAACGAAACACGGGATGAATGATGGAGGAGGCCTTGGTCCTTCCTCGGGGGTAATCACGGATCAAAGTGAGTCGGAACCAGAATTGATCGATATCAAACTCGGGCGTGTACCCGTAGTGTCGGATGGAATCGTCCCCGAGATTGGGGAAACCAAATATATCGTTGATCGTGCTCAGATTCGTGGTGACACTACGGTTACGCACCCTGAATTTAATGATCGACCCGGACTCCCAAGTAAGTGTAGAGAGGAATTCGAGTGTGAGAGCCGGGTAGGATACGGCATTTGTATTAAGAAAGGCTAACCACCCTAAGTTAGCGAAAAGAGATTTGACCTCGGTGAAGACACCGAGATCGACAAGTGTACGTGCGTGCGGGAACTTAGTGGATAGATGCCCTCGAGCATCAAGCCTACGGTAAAAATCTTTGTGCTCCTGGTTCCGAAAAATATACCCGTGCGGGCCCAACATTGGGTCCACAGGGGGGACAACAGGCGGGGGAGGGCCAAGTGTAAGTGCTCGTGTATGGGAAGGGGGGGCGTGTTTGTTTTCATCTTTTTCGAGACGGCTCCTCTTCCCGCATGATACCCTTTCCCTTATCCTTATCTTTAGCCATGTGTTTGAGTGTGAGCAAGAATTAGTGCAAAAATCGTGGATGCACACTAACACAAACAAACAAGCAAGCACAATAAGTAGGGCAAAAGTATAAAATAGGCTTAGGAGCGAGTTTACCCAATTGCAGTGGTGGAGCTTGCTCGTTGATGTCACCTCACTGTTCAGCGAGAGAAGCTTGGAGCCGCGGCGAACTCCTTCGGCAACAACTTTCGAAATGGGGGTGGTCTGGGGGAAAATTAGGTCAAAATCTCGGAATGGGAGGAGAGAGAGGGTGTAGATGATGGAGGGGTTGATGAAGGAGGTGGAGAGTGGGAGTAATGGAGGAGTAGGGGACGTGGGGGAGTGGGGATCGGTTGTTGGAGAAGAGGGGAAGACGAAACGACGGCGAGATTTGCGATCGGGCGAGGGCGGAAACGAGCGGGTGTCGGGGGGTATTTATAGGGTTTTAAGTCGAACCGATCGGGTGACTTGTCACCCGGTCGGTTGACGGTTAGGTCGAAAATCTTGCCGAAGAAATGCTACAGGCGAACCGGTCGGTTGACTTTTCAACCGACCGGTTGGCCGCTCCACACAATTTTCCCGAGAACTTAGGGCTGCTCACCCGGTCGTGTCAACCGATCGTGCATGAACTCAACCGATCGGTTGATATTCCCCAAGAATTTCCGAGAGCTCTGCCCAGCTCACCCGGTCTTCCACCCGGTCTCTTCATTACTCAACCGACCGGTTCATTCGGGGGCAGGTCTCGGCATGTATCTGATACATCCCAACCGATCGGGTGAGTTATCACCCGATCGGTTGGGGCTTGTTTCCTCCAAAAACCAAGAAATTTGATTAAGTCCCCGAACGGATGTTCTTGCGGCTGATTTTATTTATAGAAATAGATAAAATAAAGTAAAAAAACAACGCTAAAAATTTGAGAAAAAGTTCAGAACATGGGTTGCCTCCCATGAAGCGCACTTGTTTAACGTCGTTGGCTCGACGCCCGCAAGAGATGCTCATGGTGGCTGATACGGGTGATGCCCAAACTTAGGCATCTCTTCCTTGCTGGAGCTGAAGGCGCTCGGGGTAGTCAGCGGCTGGAAAAATACTTGCTCGACCACCCCCCCTTTGTTCTTGAGATCCGGGGGCTTTTCCTTGGCGTTGGCGCTTCCCGCTATCTTCTTCAAGATCCGGACCTCGTCTTTAGTGAGGTCCGTGAGCTCTTTCCCCGTTCTCCTCACAGGAGGAACCTTGGGGAACCCGGGGGGGGGGGGGGGGGGGTCGTTCTCGCTGCACTCGATCTTCCATCAGCTTCTTTGTCTTCGGGGCCTTCTTCATTTTCAGAATTCCCCAAGTCATCAGGGGGGTTTCTCAGGAGAATCTCCCAGGAGCTCTCCTCTACAGCCTTTTCTTCTTCTATCTCAAGCAAATTACACCGGAGGTCATCAGGAGGGTCGGGGTGCTTCATGGATAGTCCCAGGTCAAACTCAACTTTCTCCCCGCTGACGTTCAAGGAGAGTTTTCCGTTCTTCACATCTATAAGAACGCCAGCAGTGGCCATGAAAGGCCGTCCCAGGATAATGGGGGTGTGTGCGTCTTCGGGCATGTCCATGACTACAAAGTCCACAGGCACATGCACCCCTCTCACATTCACGGGGAGATCATCAACAATTCCCACTGGATATTTGACCGACCGGTCAGCTAATTGTAGGGTCTTCCCGGTGGGATCCAAATCACCCATTCCTATCCTTCTGTACATCGACAAGGGCATCAAGCTAACACTCGCTCCTAGATCGACGAGTGCACGATGAATCTTCACGGCCCCGATCGTGCAAGGAATAGAGAAGCTCCCCGGGTCCTTGAGCTTTGGTGGGTTATCCCGCTGAATAAGAGCGCTACATTCCGCCGTCAGCACCACTTTCTATTTTCTTGACCCTTTGGTCACCAAATCTTTCAAGAATTTTGCATAGGAGGGGATTGTCTCGATTGCCTCCAAGAAGGGGATTTGCAGGCTTAGGTCCTTGACCATGGCGAAGAACCTCCCATATTTCTCATCAATTTTCGCCTGAGCCAACCGTTGTGGAAATGGCACAACGGGTTTATACACTCTTGGGCTCTCTTCCTCCTTCTTCTTCTCTTCTTCAGACATTCCCTCCGGAGTCATGGGATTTGATGACGAAGCACCGGTGTCGTTTAATTTTTCAGTCGGTCTCTCAACGACCAATGGTGCTTCCGGGTTGCCAGGGGGCACTCTAGTAGGAATTTGTGTCCCGCTTCTCAGAACGATAGCGGACACATTCGCTTGCTCATGCACGAGTGCCGATGTTTGTGTTGCCCCCCTCGGGTTCACCTCCGGTTGTGGCGACAATTGGTTTTGCGACCTTGCAAGGTTCGCCACCTGTAACCCCAGTTGGGTTACTTGGTCCGTGAGGGTTCGCTGGCCCATTTCCAGCTTTTGGTTGATCCTCTCCTGGTTGGTAATATATTGAGTCAAGAGAGACTCAACCGGAGAGACGGCCCTCTGTTGGCCATACTGCTGCTGCTGGAACGGCTGCTGATTCCTGGGGGCATAAGTTTGTTGCTGAGGTTGCTGCTGAAACGGTTGCAGCTGACCCTGATTCTGCGGTGGTCTAGCCGGCTGATAAATTTGTTGCTGCGGCTGCTGAGGCGGCGAGGGCTGAAATGGTGGGCGGTAACTGAAATTCGGGTGGTTTCGGTTGTTGGGAGAGTAGGCCGGGTTGGAATTTGTCCTTGGCGGATATGGCGCATTCCCCGTGGGGTTGTAAAATAGTGCGCTCGCCTGATCCAACGGTGGTGAGATGTCACCACCGTCGAATTCCCCAAGGAATTCGGACTCTACTGCAGAAACTTGCTGTGTACCGGCTCCACCGGCTCCTACCATCAGTGCGGAGATCTGGGTCGAAAGCAAGTCAAACTTGCTTGAAAGTTTGTCGACGTCCTCGACTCTGTGTATACCCCCAGTTCTTGGTGTGGCTCTCTCGTCACACCACCGCTCATTGTTGGATGCCATGTTCTCCAGAATATTCCCGGCATCTTCCTCGCTTCTAGACATGAAGGAACCCCCAGCCGCGGCGTCCATAGAAGATTTAAGGTCATCCCTCAACCCATTGTAGAACAGATTGATAATCTGCCACTTCGGAAGCTCATGGTGAGGGCATCTTCTTTGCATCTCTTTATATCTCGTCCAAGCTTCATGCAAGGACTCGTGGCTGGCCTGGGAGAAGGAGGAGATCTCACTCCTCAACTTCATGGTCTTCCCCAGAGGAAAGAACTTCGTAAGAAAAGCATTGGAGAGCTTCTCCCAGGTGTTGAAAGTATTGGGGTCCTTCCCCCTTAACCACTGCTTGGCTTTGTCCCGTAAAGAGAAAGGGAACAGCTTCAGACGGATAGCCTCTGTAGTGACACCATTAATTCGGAAGGTGTCACACTTCTCCAAGAAGGAGTCCAGGTGCTCTATCGGGCTCTCCATGGGCGCACCCGCAAACTGGTCCTGCTGGATCCATGTCACTAGAGACGGCTTCAGCTCAAAGCTTTGGGCCGCAATAGCTGGAGATCGGA